>LKNJ01000266.1:234810-384235 GCA_002120245.1 Maccullochella peelii
ATATATATATATATATATATATGTGTGTGTATGTGTGGGTGTGTGTGTGTGTGTGTGTGTTTTGGGATTTTGATGTGTGTGTGTCAATACCTCCAGGCTGGTTCAGTCAAACCCTGGACTGGAATTCAAGTCAACCACAAAGGGGGGATTTCCACGTGCCTCTCAGTTGTCTTGTTTGGAACACAAAATTGTGCGTCATCCCGTGGCTGCATCCGCCTCACTTCCTCGTGGCTACAGGGCAAAAACTGTTCAGCTGGCAGTGAAGTAATGCCTGACTCACACTTCAGGTAAAAGCTTAATCAATTTATATCATTATGAAGTCTCGCTTTGAAGTTAACGCCTGGACTTCAGTGCCACCCAGTGGTGACAACAAAGATGGGTGGTTATTACAATTAAAGGGAAGGTTCACATTTTTCCAAGTATGTCTACATATCCGTATGTCTATTGAAAGCACTGCAGCAAAAAGATTCTTTCTTAAAGAAATTTCAATGTTAGTGATGAGGGACAAAATCCACAGTCCTAATCCAGTGCAAAATACCAGAATACCAGTGGTCAACTCAGGATACTCAACTAAGTCCAAGTGGCAGATAATCAAGCAGCATGTCATGTTTGTCCCTCTCATAGCTACATGAACCGTACTAGTAGTCCACTCTTCAAATCAGGTTAGCTGTTGTCGATGATCCGCCTCTTTTCCGGGGAGGAAAAATAAAGATGATTTAGTTACTCTGCATCTGACCCCAAGAAAGACTGAAAACTCTCTTAACTGCAAAAATACTTATTTGGATATTATTTCTCTAATGTCTTTGTTCTGGACATATTGTTAATGGTGAATTCCCAAGCGATATCATCCAGTGGTGTGCGAGAGAAAACTGTTTGGTCAAATTAATCACTAATATTTTGCCCTTGTCTAAAAAAAACTTCAAAATGTATGACTCAAAACCAGCTGGGATTCATTTTATTCAGATAAATGTTACAGCTAGGATAAAAAAAAAGGATGTACAGTGTATATGTTCATTTCAACAAACCATGAATGAATGATTATCCACCATCAGCAGTCATGCAGGAACTAATGAATAAAGTTTGACTTAATGGACAAAATGCACTTTCTTTCAACACATGTTGAGTCAACCCAGCAATCCATTCATACCAATTCAGATCTGACTACAAAACAGTGTGTTACAATTTGCAGCAAATACGCACAAGCCTTGTTTCTTGTCAATTCAAAATGAAGATGCCAATCACCACATATTGATGTTTTACAGTAGGTATTTCAGGTCACAGACACAAGGCAATATTATGGAAAATGAAAATCATAGATACATCTCAGAACTACTTTAGTCAGCATTTGTAGATATTTACTACAATATCCAGAAAACTTTATAATGCTGTTCTAAACTCAATGTTTTACCATGCAACCAACATTGTAAGGAGCTAACCTATACAATGGTCGCTGCAAATTGTACTTTTGAAAGCCAAATATCAACCAAAGTTTGTCGTTACTAAAATGATTAAAATCATGAGCCCTAAACATACACCAGGTTATCAACAAAGATCAAAATCTTTTTTTTTTCTTTTTTTACACTGACATATTTAGGTTCTGGCTTCAAAATGACCCCATACAGAATCAAAGGAGGGCAACCTAATGAAGACAAACAGTAGGGCTAAAATGAAAAGGTAGCAAGTACAGCACAGTATATCCAACATTTTAAAAGGGGTTTTATACTCAACATAAAACACTTCTATACCAAACTAGAACACAAGATTTCAAATAAAGATCATGACAATAGATCCAAGCTGCAAAACCAGCTATTACCAAGGGCGGATTAAGCATACACTTAAAAATATAACTGTTCAGCTGCCGTACTTGTAAATAAAAGCAAGAGACTTATTTATAGAAAAAAAAGCTCATTAAGGGAAGTATTAAAAACCAGTAAAAGAAATCCTAGTGATGGCAACCTGCTCCTACTGAAACCTCGCTACAAAGAGGACATTACAGATATTCAAAATGTAATATTTAGGTAAATTACCAGGGCAACTTTAATTACCTAAATTAGTTAAAGTAGCACAGTTTACAGCTAAGGAATTTCAAATATCCTTTACAGACAACAGGTTGGACCAAGCAATTTGATTGGTTAAAGATGGTATCCATCTGCCAACATTTGGCTCATAAAAGGCATTATATAGGATCATAAACACATTATAAGCACAGAGCAAGTGCATGCTTATTGTCACCAAAGCACTGATATACAAGAGTGCAAACAATTATGGGGTTGGGTTCTTTATGGGGTTTCTGTAAAGGCGACGTCATGCTACTCTGATGTAATTTTCTGATATATACCTTATGATTATGTTGTAATAAATAAGATAATCTGCGTTAATCATAGGCTTGTAATCTGTTTTTAGTGCATTAGAGTACATTGAAATACACTGAAAACAGTGTTAGTGCCATGTCGTAAATATACCCCTGGAGCTAGTTAACGGTTGTTTTTAACTTTTTGTATGTAATGTATATCACATTAAGGAAAAACATTATAATCAGGGCATCTGTGTTGGTTTTATAGAGCTCATAATACTCTTGAGAATGTTTTGTGTACTGCTCTTATGAACATTTTTGGTACAGATGATTTTTAGCTGTGATCACTGTAATGAATATCCTCTCAGGCTTTCACACATGTTAATGGGCTTGATATGAATTCACACTCAAAGAAATGTCATCTGAAACAGTGAGCAGGTTTGTAAAATGTGCAGGTTCTGCAAGTTTAGATGACCAATATAAACTTAACTCCACTTGTATTGAAAGTATTAAAAAAACAAAACAAAGAATGACACTGCTCTGGTCTAGAAATGCCAGGTGTTTTCCTGGTACAAACGTGGGATGAAACATTTGTTGTTTACTCAACAGATTAACTGGTAAGGATATGTAACAGTAGCAAGGTTAAAACTGCACACATCCATGTAGATATACTGTATGGTTCTTAATGTTTCTAGACTGCATTCCTTATTTTAAGTGAAATGTTTTATAAACAGTTGAATCTTTTTGCTCATTTGCTTCATCACTGCAGGAAACACAAAAGTAACCCTTGGTGTTGTTGGCCAAGTTGCAACTGCATGTTCTGCTGCAGGAGGTGCTATCAGCAAACTGAGTGAGACAATTTAAAAAACTGTTATCTTGACATATGCTGATGAATTTCTGTACAATATGTATAGAGCAATTATGCCAGACAAATTAGCACAATCATAGTACAATCTGTAAGCGTGTTTTGCAAGCTAAAAATGCTTCGGAAAGCCAGATAGAACCTAAAATAACACTTTGGAGAAAAAATATATTGTCCCCCTGTATCAGCTGTCTTAACCATCCTTGTACATACTGCTCAAATGTACACAAATTGGGACTCTTGATTTATCTCAGTTTACAGTAGAGATATTTAAAGGCACATTCTGCAATATCTCCTATTGCATTGTTGACTTAACAAGGACACACAGTGTCATGGATGCGAAGCACCTGAAACCAGGCTCAGTCAATATCATCAAATACCAGAGCTGCAGCACCAGCAGTTTCACACCTGCAGTTCCAATGCAACATGCGGCGACTATTTGTGAAGAAAGTAAGACGTAGGCATGCCGATCTCACCTTCTACAGGCAAGGGAAGGAATAGCTTCTGTGATTTCACAGTTGCTTTCATTTTTACAGCCGCTGTTTGAGGATTTATATTTTACATCTAAGCTCTTATGTGCAGGATTTAAAAATGTCTGTCATTGTTGACTCCTTGTCGTTGTATCAAAAAACAAAGATACGGCTGACTAGGTTCTGTTTGGTCTTTGGCTCTGAATACCTGAATTATAAACTTTGTTGTTACCTAATAATTTACATATCTGTTATTCAGTGCAGCTATAAAAATCTGCAGGTGCAACATTTATTGCCTGCAGGTGGCGCAAGTGTTAAAATTGCAGCAGCTATTTCTTTCATCTGCAGGTCTTAATTGTTGGTGCTATTACTTTCCTTCCCTATAGGCGGTGCAGACTGGCATGTGATGAAGTGGACAGCTTCCCCTGGAAGATCTGCAGTCTGTTGTATTGTGAATGGGTGAGTTTGTGAGTGAATTATGAACTAGCTCCAGGAGGTGCTTCGCATCTAAAAAAAAACAATGACACCTGAATCATTAATGGCTTTACCCATTTTCAGTCCTTCTGTTCACTCTAAGTCATAGTTAGCAATGATGACATTATAAGGCCAAGTAGGAAATGTTGCTGACTGTGCCTTTAAAAGTCTTGCAGGTTGCAAAACATACAAATTGCAAGGTAGTAAGTACCAGGTTTGTTACTTCTTCTCAATCTTCAAAGTTTGTACAAAACTCCAGAGATCCTTGACCACCTGAGGAAGGTACGGAGAGGGGAGAGGGATAACAACAGAAAAGAAATTATAAATCATCCAAATGAAGTGCTATACAGCATGAGACACATGACTCACTTTTACTACAACATGCTGTTGTGCGTCTCGCCTGTGGGAACGCTGAGTTTAGTTAGATGGGGCTGTTGGGGAACGACGAGGGGTTGGGTGGGGGCAACAGTACATACCAGAGTATATGACTAGGTGCTCCAGGTCTGACAGATCTCAGCCTTGGCTGATGAAACCAAAGCACTTCCACAGATGTTTCTACACACTGGGATCAACAAGCTCTCCCCAACCCAACTCCACCCCCACTCTTTTCCTTGTCCAACCGGCCCTCGTGCCGGTCTAAAGAGCTTTCACCTGCTCCCATAACTGCTAACACAGTTAACATTTTAACACTGCAATGCAATCATAAATGAATGTTCAAATAGCCTTTTTCAAGTGACTGCCTTCATACTAATGCTTTGATACAGAAAACGCAGCTTTACTATGTGACGCACTGTCTAAAATCATTTAGTCGTTGGTGATAATCTAACGGTTTTTGGGTGATTAACTCATGCGCTGCAAAACAATGTGGAGGGGCTGTTGTTTCTCTTCTGAAATGACAAGCAGCATTAGAAAAGATTTAAGTCCTGCATTTAGAAAAACCCTTTCTTGGGTTGGTCAAAGGCCTTGAATGTGAAAGAGACTGGTACCATCCACATACCACCAGTCCCTTCATTAAGGCTACAAAAGACACACACAGCAGTAAATCACTGAGAAAGAGTTTGCCTTGGCAGGTGTACTCCCATTCCATCTCGGAGGAGCCCGCTGACACAAAATGAATATAATTCAAAGAGAACACACTGTGTAAGGTATGAGGACAGTGTGAGGAACAATAATGCATTCCTGGGTATCTATCATGGCAAAAAGCTCTTAAAGCTGAAATGAAGGTTGATGTAAATGTGCCCATGGTTACTAACACCCAGCAACTGGAATATTTCCAGAAACCGAACAACTCCCCATGGCTAAGTGTTTATGAGACTAAATGCATAGATTGCAAAAGCAAAAAAGCAGGAAATTGATATAAATTGCACATGTGATGTAAGGGCTGAAAATGTAAAATCAAGACTTAGAAATAAACAAAGACCAATCTCAGATGCCTCGTAACCAGCGCTCTCGAAACCATGCGCAATCAATAAATATATACATAGTATATCAAATGATTCATGATTACTTACTTTTTTGTCTGACATTTTAAAAGAACTCCTCACGAAATTCTCAAACTTCTGCTCTGTCTTCGGTAGTGGTTTTCCCTGATGAAAAAGGCCATTAAATCATCAGCTTAACCATGCGTCAGACATTCAATTAAGAGTTGTAATTTGCCAAAGGAGGATGACAGGCTTACCTCCTTGGCTGCCGTTGACAACTTGCTCTTAATCTCAGTCAGAGAGGGAGATTTAGACGGGCCAGCCTGGGGTTTGTCTTTTCCTGGGGCAGGTGTCTTGAAAAAAATATATCAGCTAGATAAGGAACACTGATTGATATGTAAAATAGAGAGAGATTTATAGAGTTATAGATAAAAAGATAACTTCATATTATGCCACAATACTTTTACGTTTTACTCAGGTTCAGCTTTTGCTATTACCTTTTATTTGTCTGTGTTCTCATTTGAACTCAACACAAAATTCAAATTCTGACTTATTGGTGATGAATCCATTTGCTGACCAACAGGCCAGTCTAGGCTACATCCCTATTGTGACCCATTTTGCCTGGGCCTGTGTTTACAAGCTTGGCGTGGGGAACCAGCTGGAAGAGGATAAAAGCATCAGAAAGGACAACAAATTCTAGCCTAATTACACCATTTTTTTTTTTTTTTTTTTTTTTTACAAATACATCAGGTACAAATTATGTTTTTATTGTTTGCAAGCAGGAGAGGGCAAGCCCTGACTCTCCAATGAGCAATAGAGGTTGTTTGTCAAATGTTTTTCCCTTTATGGCAAATCCCAACGACTGAACTAAAGACAAAAATGTCAAAATGCAACTAAGTGACATCAAATTAATGACTTCCACAAGAAAAGATGAGACTTTATCTGTTTATGAATGGTCAAGGCTAAAACAATACTGTCACAAGCAGCCCTTCTTTATCCTTTTTGACGACATTATAGGTGCTACTTCAACACACGCAGAGTTCCCTGTGTTTGGGAAGATGAGAGCAACATGAGCACTGAACTAGTGGGCCCACAGGTGTGTCCAGACCTGGGCAGTCGAGGCCCCAGAGGTCCTAAATTAGAAGAGTATGGATGTGACACAACAACAACACACACACACCATACGCCGTGACTGCATGTTACACAAGACACAGAGCTTGTCCATACATGCGAAGCCAGTGTGGAATCCAGTGAAATTGCAGGGTTTCATTGATAGCCAGAGACACATTTGAAAGAAGAGAGAAGCCATGTATAAAGCAACTCTTTACCCTGCGAGTAAAAAAAAAAAAAAAAAAACAGCAAAACCTCACAAGCAAATGGACAGTTATTTTCTGTTTGGTTGTAATTTGGTTTGGTTATAATTTTTTTGTATCAGATTTTAGCAATTCTGATTCAGACTTCTACTTACTGGTTCCAATCACTGTCATGTTACTCGAGTCAGAAACTAAACCAAAATATGTTCACAGCAAAAACTGTTTATTTTTAGCAGATTTAGGCTGCCATAAACACTGATTTCTCATAAATGACCTAGTATTGTGTGATTTGTTTTAATTAATATAAACAAATAAAGAGTTATGCTATACTTTATATATGCCATGCATAAGCTGAATGTTTGCTTCTGCTGAATGTGCAGTTTAAACAAAAATTCAGAGCTAGTTCTCCATACCCAGCCCTAATGGTAAGGTTCTTTGGATAAAAGCAATGAATAAATGTCATGTGTTACTACTTGATACACCTTAAACAACTTCAAACAAGACTTGAAATGGTTAAAAACAGGTGGAATGATCTTGTGAAAATAAATCCTCTGTCTAGTTTGAAAAATGCAATTATCTGTCCCTGTCGCCAAGAGATCTGCATTTTACAGCACAGATCAAAACGTATAAAATGAAGAAAACCCTGACGCACACATACCACACTACAAAAAAAGAGCACATATGCTGCTGGCTCCTGGCCAGACAAATGCACTACGTATTTATTATTTATGGGCAGCTCTCTACTTCCAAAGGACAGCTGTGGACCTGAAACAGCTGATAAACACACAAAGCCAGCAAGCTTTTTCATCTGGGCCAGACACTGATTACAGATGCCACGAGACATGGAACTTAATCACAAGCATGCTATCATTTGATGCAATCTCTTGTCTTCAATCCCGTGGAAACACATGGTTGTGACTCCTTTGCTCATCAGGTCTGTCCGGGGATGGTAATTGTCATTTGTTGGAATGAAAGCCTTGGAGGCCCATGTCTGGGGAAAACGTCAGGTCACTGGGAACTGTGACGCTAATCCTATGCAATGTAAGTAAAGGGGTTGGTCCAATCGGTAGAGTTATACTTAGAAGCCAACATACTTACACTCACGGGAAAAGTAAATAAGCGCTAACAAGACAGACACCTGCTGTAACACATGTCAATCAGTTGCTAAAACAATGACTCACACCCTTTTGGGATAAGACTGAGTGGAGTGGTTAGCAACTTTACGACTGTGACGTGTGCTTGAAGGCATCAACTTCTCCAAAGCCATCAATCAAAAGACACCAGCTGCAAGACAAAGTTACTTCAGATCAGCCCAACTCGAGTTAGCTGGTTCTCATGTCGAGCCTGTTGCGCAAGGAGGTGCAGCTACATGCTGGGCTGTGAGAGGTGAGAACTGCGGTACTGGCAACAGATCTGACAAGCCAATCTAATGACCAGTCACCTGCATTTAGTAAAGAAAAAACAGACATCCACGCCCGCTTCCTTGCTCCTCAGGGGCATCTGGAAGCGCAAGCTGCACCAGACATCAAACGCTGGTAATGAGAGCAATTGGGAGAAGGTGTGTCCAGGAAGTGAGGGGTGTGAAAAGGTTGTAGAGAGGGAACAGTTGTTGTGCATAAGTGGAGAAGGGATGGGGCAGTTGAAGCTCCACGGACCAGAAAGTTAAACTGGCGGGATGGTTTCGGCAGTTCAGCTGCCCATCGGCTAATCCCCCAGAGCATTTCAAGAGCCACTGTGTTATGTCTGGACAACGGCCACTACGGAATTAGCTGCACTCTCCCACACACCGAGTGTGCTGGCCCTGGGGAATTCAGCAACCCTGTGGCTCAGTGTTTGACATGATAAAAATTACACAGCTTTCTGTCAAGACGGCAGACAAGAACTGACAAAGTTCTTATGTGCACTGGGTGTGAGAGTGTGTGAGATGGTGTGCCTTTAGCTTAAGCCATGTTTTATCCTACAAGCTAGCTAGCATTTGCCAACACATAATGCTTTATCTAAACTGAGTTTCTGTCCAAGTCGTTTTTAATCACAGTAACATGCTTTGTGACATTTGTAAACTTGCAGAGAAGCTTGCCAATTTGTATTCCCTGATGTGTATGTGTGCTACAGGGGGTTGGGGGGCATCAAAGGTGGCTGCAACACAAGACAGCGGGGTCAGGCCACGGGGTCATGGGTTTAAACCTTGCCCCAGGAAACCCGTTTAGAGGTCAGGTGTGTTTGCTTAAAGAGAGGCAGAGTTCAAGCTTTGGGTTTTGAGAGGCGGCTGTCCAAGACATTCCATCCAAGAAATTAACTATCAGGTTGAGCTAATTGCAATGTGCATTTATCACATTCCTTGGCAGTGGAATGGGAGAGCTCTCCAAGTTTTTTTTCTTTATTTGGCATGTTTTAATTGTCAATGCCAAAAAATTCAGACAATTACCGTTGGTCATAGACACCTTGTGTCTTCTCTGGCTCAGGTTTGAGCAGAAATAATTTAGCACAAAAAGATCAAGTTGCTTGTAGAGGGTGCACTACATTGTGTAATGCATTTTGCTTGCAAGCCTTACCATGTTTTTACTTCAGACATAATGTAAGTAGTGGGAGATCCATGTCTGTTTGCAAAGAAGAATGAGGTTTTAAATGTGTTGCTCTCCACTGCTTTATTCTGTGGAGAGTTCATTTCTTTTCTGCATGTGTTGTGACACAATATGTTTTGTAACACCATATCCATCTATCAAAATTGCTTCTTAATGACAAAGTAGATAAATGCATACTTCTTTGCCTATTCTTCTTTGTAACTCCCATTTTCATTATCCACCATTCTTTTGCATACTTTTGAGAGTGACATGATGTTTTTCATTAGGAACAAAGTTGCTGACTTTGACTATAGTCTGGCAAATAATGTCCCGGCCTTCTACACAAATCTATCTATATTATTTCACTAACTGGTTGTATGTGTAGCTAAACAAACATTATTTCCACACATCCCATTATTTTGTTTAAATCTAAACAAAAAAAAAAAAAACAGGTCTGTCTTCATTGCACCTGTAAACCTGCGTTACCCTTCCAATAAACAGTGAATAAACTGACTCTTAGTTGACCCTAATAGCTGACCCCTTTTCTACAGTATAATAGCTGTCAACTAATTAATTAAATAACCACAAGCCAACCACAAATAAACAAAGCCGAGCAGGTGATGCAGCCTTTCCTACCTTAATCTGTGGTTTGACCGCTGATCCTGATGGTTTTCCTGCAGGGCCGTTTTGTTTCACCGGAGTCTTGTTGGGCTTCTTTGCTGAAGACGCTGGGCTCTGAGAAAACAGATAAACACAACCAAAATTCATAAATAAGACATCCCCAAGTTTTTAGGAAACGTGTGCGCTTTAACCAGTTCAATTTACCAGTCTTCTTTACTGAAATGCTCATAAAAAGTGTAAAAAACACCCTGTCACAGTAAACAAAACCAAAAGTGAGATGACAGGAGGGGGCACCATACTGAAGTTACAAGAAGCTGAAAATTTTATCAACACTTCATGATAAAGTGCCCTTACTAACTCTGAAGTAAGTGTACGACAACTGCAAGCACTGCTGCAACAGGCCAACTACCATATTAAACAACCCCCTATATGTTGTATATATTTATCATATCCCTGTCACTTTGAAACTGTGACAGTGGTCCCTTTTTGTCAATGCGTGACTTTCACACTGCTCCTCCTGATATATTATGATGGATATTAAAATAACTTCGCCTCTTTGGGGCTCTGGTAGTTGTGTCATGTTGTTTTGAAAACTCCCATATCAAAGCGCTAATTGCCAGGCCTCTTTTATAGCTGACAAATTATAATTGGCATGTAACATAATGTGAACCACATTTGTAGAAGTGCTTGCAATTGTGGTTAATTTTATTCAGAGTCTTGTGCCATGAGGTGTTCACATTGTTTTCTCTCCCCCCTGTAAGGTCATTATAATGTCAATGCTGCATGTGTAGACTATTTTTAAAAGCATTAAGAAGACAAACATATGTACATTCTACAACAAAAAACAAGGATAACAGCTTAATGTCATTCTAAAAGCTGAAGGAGTAGTGGCAGTCCTAATGTTAAAGGCTAATTCTGGTATTTTTAAACCTGGGCCCTTTTTTTTCCTCCAAATTTTGGGGTCTAAATGACTAATAGTTACCAAAAGTTTTGGAATTGGCCCAGAAGATCACCTCAGCCGGCATTTGCGAATGAGCTGCAATGGCTGCTTTTTAACCTTTTTGTTAAAGAATAAGATCCTTTGTTTAACCAGAAACAGAAGCCTCACTGAAAGAAAAGTCTCGCGAGAGGTGGGTTGTTGCAGGAAGATGACAGTGTTTCTGCTTAAACAAAAACAAACTTACTCTTTAACAAAAAGGTCCATCTCTGTGGGGATCCTTTCCATAATGTTGTCAGACAACATTTAGAATAACTATCTGGGCATGTCAGTGGCAAAAACAAGCACTTTTAGTGGACGTACTTTGCTCGCAAGGATTACATTGCAGCCTGTTAGTGGATGCCGGCTGTGGCGATCTACTGGACCAATTCCAAAACTTTTGGTAACTGTTAGTCATTTACACCCCAAAATTTGGAAAAAATAGGGCCCAGGTTTAAAAATACTGGAATTACCCTTTAAGAATTTGTAGTATATTCTGATTAAGTATCTTAGACTAAAGGTTTGTCCATCTGCAGGCTATACTAAAACATGACTGCAACCAAATCAGGGATGATATGTAACCAAAACTGAAATGATCTCCAAGAACCAGCGGTATATGAAATTACAGAGGAAGCACTAGACATACTTGGTAATTTGTCACTGATCAGATACTTAGTACCCCAATAACTTGCCATTGTTCTTCTCCACACTGGAGGCCTTCCCGTCAGGTTTCCAGTGCTCTCAGTCACCTGTGCAATTACCTTGTAATAGCCGAGACAAGTACCTGCATTTCCTGAGCAACAACCCTTTCCTTGCAATCACTGGTATTCACCTTGGAATGGGCTAGAAGTGTAATTGCTTGTGTTGACATAACTGCTACAAGGCAATTACACGTTATTTCCTAGAGCAATACCCGGTAATACAAGATGCTGTAAGCTGTTTTTTTTTCCAAATCAGAAGGATATTAATACACGGACAGAACTCAAACAAGTAGAGAAACATTGTGCTTTCTTCAAATCCTTCATAGCGGCACCTGAGTGGAACCTGATCACCATTTTGAACTCACAATAAATCAGATTTTTACGTTATAATTTCAGTGGGTTTTTGCCTTTATCCTTTCTGTGTTTATTATAATAGTCTTTCGCCAATGATTTAAATACACCGTTTTATCTAGAAAGTGTAGGCTTTGTTTGTGACAAGTTCAGCATGCGACAAGATAAGAACACAGTCATTGTGTTGTTCATGTGCTGTTTGGATGGAGACATTAAAATGGAGAAGTTCAGAAGTTGAAAGATATGCCACAAAGGTTAGAGACCTGTCTCCGTCGTAGTGAAGATCTGCTTATTTGACTCCTTTAGCAGACAGCCACATTGAAACGGTTAGCAACTAAACTATGTTTCAATCACTCACTATCTCTCATTATCCCACTTGGTGTCTTTATCTATCTTTTAGTTACTTACTCTATCGATTAGCTGGGAAGTTAGCTACATGACTGTTTGCAGTCTCCATTAATGCTGTACGCAAGGTGTAGTTGCCTCAAGACTTGAAGCAGTCCGAGATGATCAGCTCTGCAAACTCCAGTTCTAAGTTCCTGGGTCATTGGAAAGTTCTACCTCAGAAGCAAAGACTTGTTGGAGACAAGAACTGTAGCCCCTGAGCCAAAATTGATTTCTTTGATTAAAATGCAGGTAAAGTCTCAGAGCTCAAAGAGAACTCTTGGTTCCCAGCAAAGTTTGTGTAGTGCAAAGGCACCATTACTGTGCTTGTCTTAAAAGACAAATTACAAGTCTTTTTGCCAGTTTTTGACCGAACAAAGGGGTCTTCTTAAATACAATTTAACTAATCTATTTCCTTTTCTTAACATTGTTTTATTGTCAATACAAACACTGGCAAAAACAAATCACTTTCAGCTGAAAGTGTGCCTGTGTCGATTTTAATTGTACCTAAAATCGAGCTCCAATTAGGGCATGAACATTTGTCGATACCAGTGTCAGCATGTAATGAGTTTCAGTACCAATACCAGAAAAGATACTTATTTAGTACTTAATAATGTTGTTCAACACAAGCAGCCATAGTAGAACTTTGACAATCTAAAATTCAGTCTAAATTCAGCAATGTTTCCGGATTTCCTGTTTAGATCAAATATATCTGCTCAAAGAACAAGTACAGTCGATAAATAATCTGACCAAGCATTTGATGCCAACCTTTCATACACAATGCTACCGACACATTTTGGTTTAAACAGTAATGAGGTTCAATTTGATACGGGGGGAAAAAAATTACATTGACATATTTCTGAGTTAGCACTCAAAAAAAATTCCTCCCAGCCCTACTTTCTAGAGTTTTGTTCTTTCCTTATTAAAGAATAAGACAGGATAGAGCTAAAGACAAAAAGGGTGAAGAAAAGGATTAAGGTCATGGAGGAGAGGGGTGTGGGGTGCAGGAATTGGAGGAGAAGACAACAGAATAAATCAACAGGTGACAGAAATGCTCAGCTGTCATCTGACCCTGAGGCACGGATCGGCGCTCACGTCGCAGGTATGCGCATCTGCCCTGCTTTGATCTTTTGCCTGGCACAGTTTGCACTGGGATAGCGTGTGTAAAGAAAAAAAAAAAGAAAAGAAAAAAGAAAGAAATCACAAACAGACACTAATGTTAAAATGAGGCAGATACACACATGCGCCCACACACTTGTGATGTGGTAACACACAAAACAAGTGTTCAAAGGCAAAGGCCAGGTGCAAAGCTGAAATGGCATGAGAGACAATAAAAAGGAGCAATCATATTAACAGTGGGATGACAGAGGGACAAAGATATGCAGTGTTACAGAAAAATGGGGGAAGATGTTTCCCATAACTGGTGCGTGTGTGTGTGTGTGTGTGTGTGTGTGTGTGTGTGTGTGTGTGTGTGTGTGTGTGTGTGTGTGTGAGAAACTGTATGTAGTGTGTGCTTCTCTGCATATGTACTGTAGATATGTATTGTTAATGTTTGCAGGCTGCGTGCATTTGTGCAAGTATGCATGTGTACTTACACATTTAAGTGCACAGTCTACAGTGTGTGTATATATACCTTTGAGTGTGTGTGTGTGCATGTCTGTGTGTGTATGTATAGGATAACATAGTGCCGTCTTGTTGGTGAGAAGTCAAGCAGATTACAGAGGAGAAATCCAATCATTACGCCACACAGACCCTGTGTTTTACTCGTGGAAAACAGGTGGGTACATGAGCGAACAGGATGAAAAAGTTCCATGTTTTGTCTCATACAAAAAGGTGGACGGTCAGTGAGTGCAGGAATGGGAAGGGCCTGCTGAAATTAACTGCTACTATAGGATACAGTCTGTGGGAGTTTAAATTATGTGGTAGAAACAAAAGGGGAGCGGGCAGACTGCAGCAACACAGAGAAATTCCTTCTTCACAAAAAAAAAAACTGAGGGCAAGCCCTTGGCTACCCTGACACCTGGTGGACAACAGGGGATTGGAAACACTCCAAACAAATGGAATCTACTGTACAAATTAATGTTTGGTGACTTACATTGACCAGGACATTTAGTTTAGTTTGAACAGTGATGGAAGTGATGCAACGAAGGAGTTACAAAACAGTTCTACACATCTTATTGTCAATTTTATATTTATGCTTCTTGACTTGCAGTACTTGCTTTATCCTTCTTTATATTTTCTACTTACTTAAAGGCAAATTCCATGTATGTGAAAACCTACTTGGCAATACACCTGATTCTGATTCATTCAATAAACACTGGAAGATCTCTCACTTGATAATATTGACAGTAGGATTAAACACAGATAGCTTCAAAAAATACACAAAGGACAAAAACTAATCTCATTCCAGTGTATTTTTATTCAAGAAGACCTGAAAAGGAGCATCAGGTCAGACTCATGTTATCACTATAGGCCTTCAAAAGTTATTTATCAAATGCAAACAATCATCCTCTTACACCCATTACCAGTTAATGTTAAAGCATGTTTCGTTTATCAGGGACAGAAGTTTTGTCTTTCAGCCTGCCTTGGTATGATTATTTATATTCCCATAGCCACCTCATTATTACATATCAGATACTTGTATTTATACCATGGTCTGGGTGAATGCTTGATTCTGATTGGCTGCAGGGTGTCCATTAATTCCTGACAATGGACACCTACTAAGTAGTTCCTGTAAAACCGTCTGTTCACCGTTCTACATTAATGCGCTGGCTACATAGTATCAGCCTAATGAGTAACCACAGCAACAGCGACGCAGGCAAACCTTGCTACTTCAGGGTGCGGCCGACAGTACACATGGCCTATCATTTGTTTGCGAAAATCTTGATATTGATTTGGGGACAATGACATGGCTGGATAGCTATAGATAGTCTTGCTGTTAGACACACTGTCAAATTACATTTACTGTACGTCAACCGTATGCAATGTTATTGACTTTGAATCTTGCTAGCATAACGTTAGCTTTCTGGCTCATAGCTGAGCCAAAGGGTTCTCTGAGCTGAGCGGACGACAAATATCTCCCGTTGCCAAGTCATGTCTAAGGTTTGTCCTATTTACTGGAGTAGCGAACAACGTTTTCATTGCATTAGAACCTTATGGGATGGTAATGATTGTTCCAGATATTAGTCAAACCCTCAGGTGTTAACAGGGAAACCGAATTATGGCTTGTGAAAAACGTTTAGATTTTGATTGCATGAAAATATAAATGAATGGTTCTTTTTTTCTTTGGCAAGTGACCATGATATAAGCAGGATAATGCCCTTCGAGGTGTCCATTATCAGGAATTAATGGACGGGGAGGCCAGAACATCGGAATCAGATAATGATATCATGTCCGTGTGCCCCCCTGGGGAGGTGTAACTCAGTTTGAAAACTCTGCTCTACAGTTTCCTGGAGCTACCGTCATGCTTTATTTGCAGGTACAATCAAATGTTAATATTATTTATAAAAAGAACAAAAAACAGACCAGGCTTACTTTGTTGAGCTCTTTTCCGACAGTCTTCTGAGGCTTCACATCATTTTCATCACTGTCGTCATCTTCATCATCACTACAAAAAGGAGTAGGAGAAAAAATGTTAACTCAAGTAAAAAGCAATATGACAGACTTGTTTCTGCACAAAGGCTAGAAAAGATATCTGGTGAATAAAATGATTCTTCATATTATTTGTGCATCTGACTAAAATTTAGGCAGATAAATTTGGTGGGTTTTTGAGGCACGCACAGTGACTGGAAAAATTCTTGATAAAAATAAAAAACATACTCGTCATCATCCTCGTCGCTGTCATCTTCATCATCGTCAGAATCCATTTTCAGTTTTTTCTAAAAACACAATTTTACTAAAGTTTAAACGCTTTCATTGGGATAATTTTCCTTCAGACATGAAGGCAGCTCTGTAGTTAAATGAATTCAAAGAACACACTGAGGTAGCTACCAATGGAGGCTTCTTCCCCGACATCAGGCTTGCAGGCCGCTTCACCGGTGACGTGTTGTTCTCCTCTTCTTCATCCTCTGAATCCTTCACACCTACAGAGCAAAAACTGTTGACTGGCACTGCATAGCGATGCATTCAGTTTAACTTAGATTTACCTGGACAGCCTTTGTATGGACTTTTAAACAGAGAGTAATACTTATTAGAAATTTTCAATATGGGTCTTTCGGTTCGGCACGCATGTGTACCGAACGAATGCAGCGCTGTTTTAACCACTGCACATGCAAAACGTTTTGTGTGTGTAAACCAGAGCTTGAAAATCCTCCAGTATCATTAAAGTCTGCTGTTTGGGAACATTACAGTTTCTCAGTTAACTAATGTCTGAAAGCAAAAAAAAATGAAAATACATTGGATGTCAGTACAAGCTGGGACTGTTGCATAGTACTAATGGGAAGCTGAAAGTTGCAAATGTGAATACGAGCAAAGTACAGTTCGTTTTAGAGAATATTTATTGGGATTTACTTTTAAGTAAATTTTACTTTTTTTATTAGTAGGTTGCAGCAGTATTGACAAACTTTTTTTTTTTAACTTAAAAAACTTGTTTGCTTGGTTTCATTTGTCCTTTCCCATCAAAACAAACTAAAGAAGCAAGCTTTAAAGAAATAAGTTCACCCCGAGATGGAAATTGTATGTTTTATGGGTCTATAAAATGAGGCGTCATTAACTTCACTGTCGAGGAAGGTGGAGCCAACTTGCTACTTTTGACTGACATAGTGTGGAGTAGGTAAGCACATTTCAATGATGTGGTGAACTGTAACCTGAGTGATATTGTGGATATGTATGTCTGTAATTCTAAAAGAAGAAAAGGCAATAGCAGCACTAACAGCTGTTGCCTTAATACTCACTAACAAAATGCTGCCCACTGATGTGAACTGGTCCGGAGCCAGACTGGAGACGGAAGGTAACTGGGGGTGTGATCTCAAATCCACCTAAACTCATCTGGACAAGAAAAAGAGAACAATTATAACAGCAAAATAAACAATTTAATAATTGTTGATATACTATTTGCATCCTTTAATCGGCTGTAGTATTTGCATTTACGTTCTTCACTACTGGTTTCTGTATGCGCCACAGTATGAATGAGTTTGCCTTTTTAGTTTCTGTCATTTTATTAAGCACGACAGAGGCTGAAAGCTATTTTACTTTTATTAGTAGTAGTTCAAAAAAGAAAATTACAAAAGAAACAGATTATTATTATAGATCATACACACTGCCAAATAGATATGCGTTTTTTTGTTGTTTTTTTTAAAACTTATGTACCATTGTTGAGGAGCCCCTTAAACACTTCACAAAATGCTGTCAGCTCACTCACAGAGGGCAGGACGGACGGTTTCAGGACAACCAGTGGCACTTTGGTCGTTTTTCCATCGTAGGTGAGGCCCTCGACTTCCACCATGTGGAACTTATCCTCCGCCTCGGCTCCCAGACACACCTGGAAAAGCAGCACAGCTGACTCTATACAACACCAACTTCATGTCTTGGCATGATCAGACGACTAATGTTGCATCTTTTTTTTTTTTTCTCAAATAAGATTTTCTAGGAAGATTATTGCCTCCAGTAAGGATCGAAATGTCTGGTAATGGCCAACTGAATACTACAGTTCCAGTTTGACTTATTAATAATGATCTCATTACTATGTATTGAAACAATTAGTAGATTAATCAGCTGGATGGTAAACTGTTAGCTGGAAGTCATTTTCCCAGTAAAGGTACCAAAATGTTCGAGTAAAGCTGTTCTAATTAGAATCCATACTTTATCAGTCAGGCTCTAATTTTAGGGTTAACAAGTTTCTTGC
Organism: Maccullochella peelii; assembly: GCA_002120245.1. Taxonomy (NCBI): domain Eukaryota; kingdom Metazoa; phylum Chordata; class Actinopteri; order Centrarchiformes; family Percichthyidae; genus Maccullochella; species Maccullochella peelii. The sequence continues at coordinate 253,080 of LKNJ01000266.1, forward strand.
TTTTCTCTGTTTCACATTAAAAATACCATCTTTTTTTACTACGGCAAGCAAATATATTTAAGACATCCATTTGGTCTCTGATCATTTGTGACTGGTAATCTTTATTATTTTTTACATTTGGTAGACTAAACAATTATTGATAAATATAAATAAAATTAAAATAATTACCAGAAGTTATAATTACTATGCAGCCCAATGTAATGACCAACAATTTAACAGGTTTTGATTTTCCACAGCTGTTCTTCACTAAAAGAACATATCTGTAACCACTGTCACCTGGACATCAAAGCAAAGACACAAACTATTCAAAGTTTAGAAAAAGCTTTTTCCAGGCTTTATGACCCTGCCTAGTAATGAAAAACTTTTCTATTGGGGAAGGACAAGAAAAACTCAAGACTAGCAGCTCAGTCTGTTACCTGCTGCCATAAACACACATCTGTCTTTAATGAAATATATGAACAATGTATAAAACTTGTGTAATGTATCAAATTAACATACATGGATTTTGACCTGACCTGTATTAGTAAAGTCAGACTGGATGTAAATCTGAGGAGCGTAACACATGACCATACATACACTGGATGTATGATGCATTTCTTTAATGATCACTGTAAATAGTCCTATAGCAGTTATTTGCATTTTAATGAGCATTTTGTCCACGATGTTCTATGACATGTTTTGGCAAGACGGATGTCTTTACAGTTCATGCCAGTAAAGTAAATTGGAATTGATGGAGACAAACAGATGTAGCAACAAAAGTAGGGCTAACTACACTAACGTTTGCCCCAATCACTCCGTACAAACAAACTCCAACTTCATATATTTAACCCTTATGATCTTTCCACTTGAAACATGCGGTCGTTACAGTCGCATTATTCAGCAGGAACAGTTATTCTAATCCACATGGAGTAGATGGTGTTTTACTTACTGCTTTGAGTGACAGCTGTTGCTCCGCGTCATCGTCGTCTACGTCAACTTTGAACTCCCGTTTGTCCGATTTGAGGGTACAACCTAGGGAAAACGATACGTGCAACATGTTACTAACCTTATGTATGCACTTATCTTAAACAACATACACAAATGCATTAAATAGTTTTAGATGCGGGGATTTACTCTTTTCTATAGCTATGTATCCCCATGCCTTGCTCGACCTAGCTAACAAAAGAGCTGAATTGGCGCGAGTATGGTGCAGTCAGGTTAGCCAGCTAACGTTATTTAGCTAACTTTCTCCAGCTAAAAATGTTAAATGACTATTTGCTCATGATAACATGGCAATAAAACTGATTGTGCGACCGAAAAATATTAGGTTTGTCAGAATATGCGAGCTCACCAAACAAGTACATTTGTGGTCTGCTCAAATCTGAGATATCGTCCTCCATCTTTGTAGTGGGTGGTTAGACTTCCGTAAACTGGTTTGACAGACACATGACCGAGCCAATAGCTAAGCAGAACGTGAACGACGTTTACAAACACTTGAGCCAATAGAATTGGAGACTGGGCGGAGCAAATAAAACTGAACGTTCTAATGCATGAACACTAGATGGAGCTGTCGTAATATAGATTGAGGTCATCTGCAAGTAAACACATTATCCTGTAAACACAAACATCCTGTAAACACAAATATGAACAAATAAAACCGACTGTAATATAAATAATATAAAACAATATAAATGAGGTTATGCATAATCTTTTAACAGAGGCTTAGTATTAGAGTATTGTTGTTATTTAGATACATACATACATACACCAGTAAATAATACCACATTATACACTTGGTAGTTAGCTACAATCTATACTCTATAAATTAAAACATGTGCAAGGAAGAATAGCATAAGTCTCATCAAGAAAGACAACAACATGGCAGCAGAGAAGGCAACATTCACATGTTTGATTATCAAGTATATAATAAGATATAAGTAGATAAAGGTGTTCTTTGCATGACCACCAATTTTATGATTATCTGCAAGGTCTTTGTACAGTTTTTGTATCTTCCTAATCCGTAATGGCTTCCTTAAATAAACATTACAGCTTTTATATTAAGACTGGGATATTCTCCCTTATGTCCATCGCTTAATGTGCTGTTTGGACTAAATAAAAGAGGCCTTTGGTCAGTGATATTAAAAGTCCAGCCCAGGGGGCAGTTGCAGCCTTTGAAGAGTCTTCTGTGGTTGTTAAAAATATTGATAATAAAATGGAGAGCCATTGCAGTCTCAGATATTACAAAGAAGAGAAATTAACCTAGAATGAAACTTTCCAGAATGCACACAAAATTATTTTATCAATGGCACTGTTTGTTTTAGGGGAAAAAGATAAAGACAATTTTAAGAGTATAAACACATTCCTCTTTCTGGTTTGCTGATTTAAATTATAATCACATATCCTCTTTTAAGTTGAGTGTAATATAAATTTGTTATTATTAATTAATTATATATGTGGATCAAAGACTAAGGATATAAAAAATTCAATAGCCTTTAATTTTTTCCCTCAATTACTTTATTTTTTTAATTTTTTTAACACTCTCGATTCCTTGTCTTGCTCTCAATATCAGAGCAGTTTTCATAGAGCTGGTGAGGATTCACTGTTTTGCACAAAGGCACTGTGGCCAGTTTCTTATAGTCGCAGGGGCTTTAATCAAGTAGTCATAGTAGCTGGACAGTCTACTTGCCTACTGTGTGCTGCAGGCTTCTGACCTCCCGGTTCAGCATTGACAGATTTTTTTTTGGACAGAAAAACAGCCTTTGACCTGGAATCCCTGACTACTTGACTTTAGTTCATTTCTGTTGCAAGAGAAAACATCTCAGAGCGCAGAGGAAAACAAAATGTCTGAAATCTAATTCTGAAACAGAAGCCGAGTTGCTGCTTAATTGTGCTTAAATGTTTTTCTAACCTTAATAAATTCCTCAGAGTGTTTCAGTAGCTGGCCCGTATTGAGCAGGACTGTTGAGTCACCGGGCTGCCGTACCAGTATTGTCCAAAAGGAATGAGTCGTCTTCATGCATGCCTGAAAGCCTGAGAAGGCTTTAATGTGTCACAGGCTGCCGGGACACGTCTGCAGATCCGTTCTCATGGCTGACATGACGCTGCTGCCCATGCACTTACTCAACACATTTGCTTTGCACTTTAGTACAGATTCCTGAAGGTGCAGGGATATAAGAAGTTGCTTTTTTATATTTACTTGATATTACATTGACTAGTTAACGTCTATCATCACAGAGCCTTTTTCAAGTAAATATACATTTTTATATTCTTTACCAAAAAGTATGTTCCTGTTTTTTTTTTTACCATTGTGGCCAAATTTAACATAAAATTGATCCTTAACTCACTGTCAACATCAGAGCAAAATTACTTATTATTATTGCCTTCCACTGACAGTACTTACTTACTTACTTTCTTCTTAGCACTATTGTCGAAAGGATTTGTTTGTGCATATTTGTGTGTGCATATTTGTGTGTGCATATTTGTGTGTGCATTTGTGCTTTCTGCTATGTGTTTGTGTGTGAGCGTGTGCATGCATGCTTTTTGTCCCTGCATTTACTGTTTTATGCAAACATATAAACCTTCAGCTCTTCAGCGCTGTTGTAAAGAACGTTTTAGGAAATCATTCCTACCTTTCACCATAACTGTGTACAACAGCTCACCTGTGTGACAGGTGAACACACTGTTGCACTATCATCTGTACATACTGTTTATATCATACATATTGTATATTGTATATATTATTCACTGCCATTTTGCACACCTGTTCTTATTGCTCTTTTCTTATTTATTTTCATTTTCTTTTACTTTATTTTTCTCTTATTATTATTGTATTCAGAGTCCTGTTGAGCAGATCTGCAATTCTACTCTTTATTTTACTTTATATTTATATTTTTTATGTCTTTTCTATTAATATTTTGGATATCTGCAATTGTGCTCTTCATTTTTCTGCAGTTATTCTTATTGTATTGTGGATTGTGCTGCTGCTGTAACATTTCCCTCACAGGATCAATAAAGTACATCTATCTATCTATCTATCTATCTATCTATGTGTAACTGTTTGTACATGTATATGTGCGTGAGTACATGCATATGTGAGTGTCTCTACACATGTGTAACTGACAGAGGGAGAGAGAGAGAAAATCATGAAATTCCATCATGTCAGCAGGTTGAGTTAGCTCTGAAGTCTCAGCCATGCTGTCAGGCTGCAGAAAGAGTTCTTCATTCTTCACTTGACTCAGCTGGAAGTGACACGATGCTGCAGGAGTTTCCTGCTACAGCAGCCCACAGTTGTTTAATAATCATCAGTCCAAAATATAATCACTTACAGAACTTTAAAAAAGCATTTTCAGTCATGTTCCATGAATTCAAATTGTCTTCTGTTTACATTTATGTTTGAAGATATTTGCTGAAGACATGGCTTAAATTGCATCTCTTTTGACAAGTTTAATTTCAAGTTTTCAACATTTTTTACAGGCAGTTTCAGACTGACTCCAGTCACCCAGATTCGTTCCGTAGTGCCCTCTTTATTCAGAAACTTTAATCTGTCAAGTCAAACCAGTTACCATCATTTAAAACAGTCTCCACTCAGGAGGTTCCCCTCATTTGAATTAAAAGAAGCCACAGGACATCATGAAGAGCAATATGTGTTTCCTGAGCATTAATATACATTTGCAGACAAAATAACAAAACTAAATAATACGGGACCATTACATCTATCACCAGGGCATTGTGGTTCTGAGTCATTACTAATGTTGGGTGATCAATGAATAGGTTAGCTCTGGGAAAATCACTTGTGAAATAACCATGATGTCAAATGTTTTCTTTTTGCCGATTGAAGCCTACGTGAGTCGGGACTCACTTTCAGGTTCAAACTTTCCACCAGATTTGAAACTAGTTCTGAGATTAAATGTGTTTAGTTTTTCACATCTAGTGGAGCCAAACTTGTTTATGATTTTCATTTCTTCATCTCATTTCACCCACATGTAAAAACCTGTACATGAATATGTTTCACAGAAATACTTCATACCTGACCAAACATCAGAGGCAAACTGTACAGATCATTGCACCTCAAAATACAGGCCTGTTATTGTAGATTTAGAGCACTACACTACACTCAGTATTGTCCCTCAACAATACACTCCCTCTGCAATGTACAATCGTTATTTTCCAAGTAAATCAAGCCAACGGGCCGTGGCTGTATTTTAAAATTGGGAATCATGAAAACCTTTCGTCAACAAAGCCTCACATGTCAACACATTAGCAGCAATCTAATAGAGTTTGGCAGTCTGAGGCGGCCATTGCTTTCCTACAAAATCTTGTGGCTACAGCAGCTGTCGTAGCCTGAAAGTGGTTGTTAGGACTGCAGACTGATATTATTACATCTGGTATCAAATAATAGAGAAAGAACATGTATACGTCGTACAATTGAGGATAATCCCACTGAACGTTTTGGCCATCAAGCCATAGTTAAATAAACACGTTAAATAAACCAGACTCTACAGTAAACTACATCTAATCTTTATTCAGACAATCCTACTCTAATGCTCAGCTTATAAACTATTACATTTGTCACTAAAACAGATACAATGAAAATACTGGATTAGGTTAAGGAACTGAAATCTCTGGCGTTCTTTTGTGCCAGGTATGCATGAGCACGTGCAGGCCTTTTCTTCTGGTTTGACTTGCTTATCGTACATAAACAAACAACAACAAGAAGTCCCAGCAAACAATTTCAAGAGTTATCATCTATAAACTGAATATATTATGTAAAAAAGACAGGACCATAAAATAAGAAGGTTATGGTTACTGTTTAAAGTTTGTAAATGTAATGTCTGTGTTAGACAATCTGTGGGAATACAGCAAATGACAAATTGGTGAACACTTTAGTTGTTGTTACCTAACAGCTGAGTATTAGTAGTGAACTGTCTGAATAAACTGTATAATGTTGCAAAGTGACCATTTAATATAAAATATGACATTTGCTGGAGGTCTGCCAGAATGTCTATCAGCCTCTCTTTAGGACTCAAACTTGGTAGTGGTCAACCCGTTGGATCACTGAAGCTACAGCCGCTGCCTGAAACCGACTTAAATGTTTACTGCGCGTCTCAAGAATGGAAACGACTGATGGGAGCAGACGGAGCGCGACACAGAGCACAACACAGTGTACGTGGTGAATGGTTTTTTGGTGCCCCTGTTCAAAACAGAGTGCTTGATAGGAAGTCTGATATACCCTGAGCCTCTTGCTCTTGTTCATCTTGTGTGGTGACATTTTATTGGATAAGGACAGGGCTCTTTGGTGGAGAGAGAGAGAGAGAGAGAGGGCGTGTGTGTGTGTGTTAAAAATAATAAAAATAAAGAAAACCCTACAGAGCCTTGACAAGAGAGGAGAAAAATCTTTAAGCACCTGTAGTAAAACACAATGCACTGTTTTGAAAACAGTAAAAGGAGGAATTTGTGTAGAGTGGGCCAAGTCACGTCTTCAAGGCATCCGAGACAGAGAGATGAAAGCGCCAGGGAGCGGAGGAAATGGGGGTTGAAGAGGCGTCACCTGGAGAACTGCCTGCTATTGACAGGATCCCAACCAGGCAAGACGCCCTAAAAACTGACTAAACATAGGCGCTCTGTTTTGGAGAAAGCGGAGGGGTTGTTGGGGTTGGCTGCAGTTGCAGACAGCTGTTTCGAACCAGATCATCAACCTGCTCTGAGCAACAACTTGGAGGCTCGAGCAGCCAGATGATGTTGATATCCTGACAAAAGGCACAAGATGTTTACCCTGGAGTTTGCGAAACCTAAGTATGTCATAAAGGCTTGTGATTAGTACTTGTCAGCAGAAGGCATCGCCAAGATTAACACGAGGCTGACATTATGCTCACAGTCCAATGAAATCGAGTGATTCGCTGTCGAGGAGAGGAGAGGAGGTGGGCACAGAGAGGCCCATTTCCTGGGACGTTTGTGGTGATGACGGCTCATTTACGAGCAAGGAACCTGAATGATGTGTTTACAACGCTTCTAGATAGGCGGTTTTTGTTATGACTTGGTTGGTAAGCATTAGCATGATAGGGTGGATGTGGTGATAACAGATGTTTATGGCTGTGTGGTGCCTATGTGGCCATAATTCACCTAGACAACAATGGAAGCCCAAATGGTGTAGGAGCTAACATCCAAAAAAGGAAGTTTAAAAAAAAAAAAAAGGATTTAGGAATATTATGTGTACACTTAGTTTACATTTCCCCCAGCATCTACTCATACTCATACATTTTTTTAAAACTCGCATTACCCAGCTCAAAAGAAACCCCTGTCTCCAGTAGAAAACATCAACCTGAATAAAAACAAATATCGATATGATAATAGAGTTTGGCAGGTGACAGATACCTGAGGGAGATTTCCATTCCTCCTGTAGCTGTCAATACAAAAAGCAGAGGAACTTCGACCAAATGAAATGACAGCTTCTTGTTTACTATGACTGATCACCTCACTCTTGCGAAAGTTGTTTTTCACATTGTGCAAGAATGAAAAACAGGAATGTGAAATCTTCCGTTAAAAGTGTTCCGCTAAAATCGCTGGAATAAAACAAAAACACAGACAAATGCCAGACCGCTGCATTTCAAATGTTTACTTGGCAGCTGCACAGCTTGTACTTTCTCCTGCACTCTCATTCTAATTTGAGCTGGCATCAGTTTTCAAACCTTTATTTATCCTGGGAGGGTTTTGCTGAGCACGCTTGCTGTTTTTCGGGAACGCCCTCCTTCACATTCACACCTGGGAGCTGTAGTCATCAGTTTTTATGGATAAAAAAGGTATTGCGCTGTCCTTCTGATACAGTTCGATGGTATCTTACCTTTGGGTGGTTTGAAACTTTAATGTGTAATCATAGCTAAATCCCATGAGGCTAACTAGCTCGCTAAAATCATAAAGTATTATTGCATGGTTTTCATAATGGTGACAAACAGGCAGTGAGTGAAGGAACCCAACGACACAAAGAGAGGGAAGAAAAACAGAGAGGTTTGTCATCTTTTCAAAAAGTCACAATATCATTTAATATAAAACACCTTTAAATTGAACATAATGAGGAATTCGTCATCAGGAGTTCCACCAATCCACTACCACTTGCAGTCCACCTTGACGGCAGCTGACTTCAATGGTACCTCCAAGTGCACACAGAAAAGGGTTGAAACATGCATTTACTACATTGTACAAAGTCAAAAGCGAAAAACAAGGAGGTCTTTTTTTGCCGTTATTGGCAGTCTCTGCCGCCTCGTGAGGGATCCAGAGGCAAAAGGGGGACAGTCTTGATAGTTGGGCATGTACAGAGGTGTCCATTTGTTTCCCGGCACTTATGGATAAAGTGCCCTCCTCTCTTTTAGACCGACAGCTGAAGGGAAAGCGGAAACTTGGTGTAAGGCAGGAAAATGACTCAACACACGTCAGATATTTAAGATAACAGTTGTAGACTTGCTTAATTTGGACAAACAGCAGTGTCAGTGCGGCTCCTGTGCTGTGAAGTCAGCATACTGTTTTGTAGGTCTTGGCAGTAACAGATAGCTGTCTCTCTCTACTCACGCTCCCCTACCATGTTGCTGGTAACGATCAATGAGTGAGGAAGCACAATGTCCATTCAATTTTTTTTTTTTTTTCCAAAGCCAGCATCACTCTCCTGTATCTATGACAATCCCATAATGGTGCTGCGTTTTTGAACGTCAGACACGTGAAGAGATTCCTCCCCTTTGTCCATTCACACTTACGGCACTTTGATAATTCCCAGATTTGTCCCTCCCTCTGTCTCTCTCTCCCTCCCTCTCTCTCTTCTACACACACACACACACACACACACACACACACACACGCTCACACTACAGATGCCGCGGAGGTGACGGAGGTCACCTTATTTTCTTCTGCCCAGGGCTGCAGGTTCTGCAGGGCGTAGAGGGAGGAGTTGTGCAGGCAGAGCGGGTCCGGCTGCAGAGGCTGGCTCAACGTCTTCTGGAAAGCCTCCTGCTGAAGCTGCAGCATCAGCCGATTGGCCTGCTGCCTCTCGGCCTCTCTCTCCTCGGCAGTCTGTCTCCTGGGTGGATGGAGGAGACAAAGGGGGAACAGAGGAAGGTATAAGACTTGTATAATATTTATTTTTATGGGGCATGTACACAAGATTGACTAATGCTGCATACCACAGCATTGTTCTCAATGAATTGTGCCATATCCTCATAAAGAAGCAAAATAACCTTCTTTTTGTATTTAAGCGGTGGTTCCCAACTTGGGGGTCAGGACCCCGCAAAGGGTCACAAGTTAAATTTGAGAGGTCATAATAAATATTTTAGGAAAGCAAAAAGAATTTTTTTTACTGCTACACAAAATTATGGTTAAATTTTTCTGATTTTCCTTTCATTTTGCAGATTACAACAAAGAAAAAATCACTTTTTGGTTGAACTGTTCACATTAAGTAACCATTTGCAACCAGTGACGAGGATAACAAATAGACAGGGCTTCATTTTGAAGGGTCGCAAGCCAAAAAGGTTGGAAACCACTGCATTAAAGGGAGACTGTCCTCCCCAAAAATACAGCGATATAGGTCATCTGTGCAGCAGCTTATTATGACCCATATTTATGTTTACGGTGACCTCTAGTGGCCGTAGTAATTATGACGAGAGCAAAGGCGGAAGTCAGGTAGGGTAATATAAAGAGCGACACACACACACACACACACACACAGCACTTTGACCCAGGAGACCACTGTTTGTGTCCCGTGTGAAACGTACGCAAGTTAAGTTACATTAGCAAGTCACGTGACGTAAGTCTGACGTTTTGGGACTTATTAACAAACGAGCTATTTTGTCGTTTATGTTGGAGGACTTGTTGATTAAAGGATATCAGACTGATGCCGTGCTGTATTAAAACTAAATAAATGATTTCCTGCAAAACAATAACACTAACAATAGTGCAACATGCAACTTGAAAATTAAAAGTATCAAGAAATAGAAAGAATACCAGTCTGAAACTTGATTTTCACTGTCATTTATAATTTTTGTCTTTGGCAGCTGGTCGTGGCTAACAATGGGAGCAGTCAAAAGGCAGGGAAGGCAAAACAATAAAGAAATCAAGAAGAGCAAGTAAGAAAAGGGGTGGGGGGGAGCAGTACGTGTCTCAGATAATTTGCAAATGAAACCTGTTCAAATTTACTGTGCGTTTATTCAGCACCTGTGCCAGTTACTACTAGCTACAGGCTACATGACAGCTGATCAGGATGAGTGACAGGTGTTGGTGAGGGAACGTGACTAACAGAGGGGGGAGGAGGTACAGTACACTTCCTGCCTCAAGGTGAAACGTTACATCTGTTTTTTTCTTTTCAGAACAGCATATGTTAACAGGAACATACATCCTATACATTTGCTGTGTTGAAAAGTAGCACAGTTGTGTGTTTTCCTGACACACAGACGGAAACAGTTTAAAGTGACGCGTCCTTTTAATGGAAAAGTTGCAGTGTTTATGTTGGAAAGTATCCAGAGAGAAACACTCACACCAGGTGCTTTTAGTGATCAGCATAATTTGAGTCTGCAAAGTGTAAAGGTGAGCTGAGAAGAGAAATGCAGGAGAGGTGAAAATATGTGAATTTATTAAGTATTTATGAATCCTTAACTAGTTCCAAATTGTAATTCAGAGTAGAGGAAATGCTATCTCATCAATTCTTTCCTCTCCTGAGTTAAATTTTCTTTCATATTCAAATCAAATTTCCTGACAGATATTTACATTATAATTAGGACATTTTCTCCTCTGTGTGTGTGCTAACTTGCCAGGAAATGCTCTGAACGGTCCTTATCAGCAGCGCAGATTGCGGCACAGTGAATAATTTACTTGGCTCTTTTGAAATCACTCATTTGTGTTACTAAAAACACAAATCATAATAGACAAATGATTGCCATCAAAATCAACAACAAGATATGAATGGCAGGTAGAAATCACAGGCGGAAACACACCTCTAAAACACTCTTTCATGCACACCAACCTCCATCCATTAGCCACACATTATTGTTAACAGCATTATCATAATCTGATTCCCTGGCTGTTGATTTGATCATCTGCTTGTTACTAGCGTAGTCGTCACGCAAAGACATCCCTCATGCTCATCCTATCAGGTGCACACTACAGGGAAATGGCATAAATCTCAGCAAAACTAGGAAATCAGAAAAACGAGTTAGGCCAATTCCCTTGTTACTTGTGACAAGCCGTTCAGTCTTGGATTCAGTTTGGTGGTGTTTATCTTAAGCAAATTCATTTTATTTAAAAAAAAGTGTCTTGGTTTTTCACTGCTATTGGATGCGATTGTTGGAATTTTTCAAATAAATGCACCTTTTTTTTTAAAAGGGATCATCAAACTAAATTCAAATAACATATGTTTGTTTAAGCCAATAAACTAACCCGTAAATGTTAACTAGTCAAGAAAACAGACGTTTTTAAGTGTTTTTCTATGTGTTTTAAATTCAAAGCTTATTCTAAAATGCTTTAGGATCATTTAAACATTAAATGATAATGTAATTTAGCTGTTTGTAATATGCTTTTGAAATACGTGTCCTGTCCCTTTAACTACGGGCAGGGCTTCATAATTTGATTTCCTACTCATTTACTTCCAAATGGCTATAAACAACAGTTAGAATGAAGTGAAGGAGTGTGTGCGTGTGTGTGTGTGTTTCTTTTCTGCCTATGGACTTGGCAGTCAATTCCTCCTGTGAGTGTTTCAGTATTGCTTTGGACAGCAGGTTTCTAAAAGGCCTTTCAGGAGGCTCAGGAGTAATTGTGCTTGGTCAAGTGAACTGGCCTCGGCTGGCAGCTAGGCTAAGCAAAATAGGTGTTGTGTTGTACGATGCCTCGAATGCTTCAGCCGCGGGCCATTTTACTTGTGTTTAAAGTAAAACATCAGTAAGCATTTTGGATCCAAGAGCAAAACACAGACACATTCAGTGCTGTCAATTTATGGCACAAGAAAAATCGGAAGGAGTGGCTCTTCTGAGTGAATGTCTGGCCCTCATGGAGACAAAGAGCTTCTGAAAAATCCACCACGGCCTCTTTGTTTTGCTTAAGTAGATTATCAAGGATATAAAACTGGAAAATATGGCACATGGAAGAGAGAATTATGATGCTTTAGCTTTACTATTCTCCCCTTTCACACCAGTAAAGGACATTGAACAGCACCAGATAACACTTTAATTGAAGGAACGCCCCGCTGCAATCTTACCGCCATTTTGTCCGTCTGTTCTGAAACCAGGTCTTGACTTGTGCATCTGTCATCTTCAGGGCCTTGGCCAAGGTGGCGCGCTCGGCCGACGCCAGGTACTTCTGCCGGTGAAAACGTTTCTCCAGCTCACAGATCTGCACCCGGCTAAAGGAGGTGCGAGGCTTTTTCCTCTTTGGCGGAGTCCGGTTCTGGTAAGGGTGGCCGATACGACGTGTCACGGAAAAGGGTGAGAGGGCAGCTGAAAAGGGCAACAAAAGAGGACTTCTTTGACTCTTTATTTTATGATTCTTAAGCAATTCCAATCTTGGTGGACTGTAGCTTTGATCATCATGCAAGTCATTCTTTAAACAAGACATGCTAGCATTAGCAATAAGGTTACTATAAGTAATTGAGGTGTTTGGACTTTAAGGGTTCAAGATTAATATGTGTTTGTGTGAGCAGTTATTTCCATTTCTAAACTGGAATGATCTGTGCTTCTGAAATATAAACTTATTTCCCTTGAGGTTTTGCTTGTATACGCTCATGTTATGAGCACAATTTTGTTTTCCAGTCCTTGAGTAGATAAAATTATTGTCCATTTTGTCTTAACTCTGGAAAAGCCAGTGTGTTTGGGGAGTCTAAGAGAAGGCCCAGAAGCTGCCAATAGAAGAAGATAAATGTAATTACAACTAATATTCCCCTGCCAGATTTTGAAAACCAAACAGCACACTGGTTTGTACAGAGCAGAAGTCCACGGAAAAGTCATTGAGAGACATTCAGAAAGGCGGGAAATGTAGCATCAGATCCAAAAACAATTCAAGAAAAGATATCGCTTGCAAATGGCAATAAATTGTCCTCCTAGAGTTAAAAGATAAAAGTTAAAAGATCCGTACAAATGAAGATTTAAACTTCTACTTTAGCAATATTTTTTATATTTTCACAAAGAAAAACCCTTTCAATAATAAGTCGCACACAAAAATCAGCTGTGACACAGATGGGTGAGGTAGGGGAGGTGTTTGGTGGGCGGAGGGGGTGACTCACCTGGGCAAGCCCCCTTTGGGAAAGGATAGTCTGCTAGTAGGCCATTGCCGTCTCGCAGGTGAGCGAGCTCGGGGTAATAGCATTTGGCTAATGTCTCCACAGTGCTCCAGACGGGGACCCTGCCGATGTCTCCCTTGGGGAGAGGACAGAGGGACCCGGCAGCCCCTGGCCCCCCTGTGGCCTCTCCGACTCGGCTCTCCTCTGCCTGCTCCCCTAAAGGAAAGGGAGACACATTGAGGTCCCACATCTGGAGCACAGCAGCAGCAGCCGCTGTGCAGGCGCCGACGCATAGCAACTAATCACATGAAGGAAGCCTGAATGATGAACAGAGTCTACTTTAATGTGATTTACTGCTAGTCTCTTAAGTTAGCATTTGGAAAGGTTTTGCTCCAAACTGAGATGTCTGCCATTTAGAAAAATAAGTGACAACTAGCAGGGTTACAAAGATAAATCAAACACAGTCAGTCAGCCAATCAGACAATCAGGATCATCCATTGACAATGTGAAGGTCAAAATATGATTTAATAATCACAATAATAATATTAACCCACTCAAAACAATGGGACTAGTAATCTATTCACAGGCTTTCAACCTAGCACAATACAAGTTTGGAGAGTAACATTTTTGGAATTTTGGGGGAACTTTTGCCATCAGATCAATCAAATTCAATGATATTCAATTTTTGCACAAAATATCTTCCATACAACATTAAGCACAACTCCTAACAATAGTATTAGATGGTTGATCATGCACAAATACACAACGTTTTACAGAATAGACCATATTAATGTTGAATTTGAGGGAATGATGTATTAGTTTATATACATGTATTGACCGGACTGTTTTGTGTATCTCAACTGCTTTGTCATTGTGTCTCTTCAAAAATATGAATAGCACACCACCACTGTATGAACCTACATTGTGTTTTTCTTCTCTCTGTGCCTCACTGCCCGGTGGTTCACTTTCACATATCACTGCATCTGGGTATTAATAACAACATATCTTCTGCATCATAAAATATCTATGAATCCTGTCTATTTTGTCAGCCATGGGTAAACAGAAGATCGATAAATGTAATGAGATCGTTTTTGGCCATAGATCCACTCCCAAGCCACATTCTCATTTTGAGGCAAAATGGAAATCAACAACAGAAAAAAAACAACAGTTTCTGTCTCTTTCTCTCCCTCTCTCTGTATCTTTGTGTCATTCCTCCCAAACAAGCTGTTTTGCCTCCTGTCTTACAGGGTGTTTATTTGCTTGTGTTTTGTCAGAAAAGCTCACCAGAAGCCAAAATGAATATGAAAACATCTGCATAGGTGTCCCCCGAGGGCCACGTGCTGCTGCTGCTGCTGCTGCTCGCAGAGTTTCAGCGACCTGAAAATTCATTTGCCGCACAGACGATGACAATTTGGATGGAAAATGGAACATGAAGCTATTATGCGCTCGGCAGTCGTTTCCAGGGAGCTGCCAACGTCCCCTGATGGTGCTGAACACGAGTGGCAAATTGAGGCGTACGCGAGCAAATGATTTGTAAAATAAAGATGAATAGCTGCAATGTGCTGTTACAGTAGGTCACATAAAGTTAACATTACCTGAGTGTAAATTAGCAATGCAAATGTAGTGCCTGAAATGAAAACTCCCTGCCCTTTCATTGTGTTTTGTACTGGATTTATAGTGACCATGTCTTCTTTTTCATCCTCTCATTATTATTTTTAATCTACCATGGTAATATTCCTACAATATTATTATCAGGTTTCACATTATGTGCTGCTCTGATGCTCAATAATAGTAAAAATGGTAATTGTATCCCTCTAATGTTCCTTTTGAGACTTAGACAGGCATCTATGGTATTTAATCATGAGTTTATAGTGACAAAATTCCAATGATGTGTCTGATATTTCTATAAGGTGTTCACAGTAGACTGTAGCACCTCTGTGGCCCTTAATAGTGAGTTTATAGTGACCTTATATGTTTTTACATCTCGTATGATTTCCCAGTCTTATTCTTATGGTGACTTTTCTATGATGTTTCTAATATATAGACATTTAAACACTGTAACTGGTCCTTTTTGGGTTGGCGTCTCGTTGCCCAAAGCTATGTGTAGCCTTACAGGTCACATGCTGAGAGCGAGCAGGCCTGTTGTTGCTCCCAGCGGCAGGTCTGGCTAAATAATACTGCATTAGATGGCTATTTCAGGCCATCTGTGGGCTAACTAATGGACCAGGCACATACAAGCACGTTCAGGGGCAAACCCAAGTGCAACACAAGATGCAGCAGGAGCCTTTGGACCTGCCATCTGCAGAAAAGCTTTGCCTCACAGTGTGTGCAAAATGCTGATAAATATACGATACAGTGATGCGATGGATACTGCATCAGTCATGTTTAATGTTTTGACTGAAGGTGTAAGGCTAAGACCGATCAGGAATCGGATATGCCTTCAGATTTATCCATTGCTATTATTATCTGCGCTGTAAGCTGTAGGAAGAAATGAGCAAGAAATGCTGGAGTGAGCTTGTGTGCTCCTGAAAGCACAAAATGGGCTGGGTTTTAAACCAACATCAAATTAAAAGGCTGTCCCTGCTCAACTGCATCAGTCCTAATGAAATTACATGAACAAAAATAACCCATAATATTCCTGTATTCTTGTATCTATGGCACTCAAATGTGTTCATTGTGCAGCTATATTAAACCAATTTCATCTTTAGTGTTAAATAGTGAGTTTAAACTGACCTTTCATTCCAGTATTATACTAGGCAAAAGTATACCGACATAAAAACTAATAAAACAATATGAAGAAACTTCTTTTTTTTAATTTTTTTTTTTAGAAAAAAGCAATTTAGATTTCTCAAAATCTTTATAATTCCGAGACTAATTTCAGAATCATAAAAGTCTCCATATAAATATTAAAAATAGCTAATTGTCATTTCCTATATTACTGTAGAGACTCTAAAGCTCACGAGATTGTGGTGAAAAATGTAAACTTTTACATTAACCCTAACACTTTTTTTGATATCCTCCAAAATCCAAAGTTAGGATTTGAATTATGTTCACTATGAGAAGAATAATTATTATCCCGAGCAGTCTGGAAAACAGTGAAACTGTTAATGCAGCGTCTGTGCAGAGAAGCTGGAAAATTATTACATAAAAAAAAAGAGAGAGAGAGGAAATCTTCCCATAAAAAAAGAAAAACAAAGGAATATATTGCAGAATGATGTGACTTTTCCTTCCCATTCGTCAAACGAAAGAGAAAATGAGCGAGAATACTAAATCTGCTGCCTGGGTAATACAATTTAGCATAAGCATATCAAAAAATAAAATGCTACCATGGAGAATATGTTTCCCATAATAAAACCACCTATACTTAATAACACTTCTCGGTGACAGCGCCTCCCTTCCCCACTGCGGATATTACCTTTGTAGCAATCTAATAAATATATCCGTGAAGGATTCTAAAGGGGATATTGAAATATAACATGAACATATATTGCTATTTATTACACTATACGGGACAAAAGGCAGGGACACTGTCTTCTGTCACACCGAGAATCAGGGCAGCGCGGAAACACGAGGACAGGAGCGCGTTCAACACGGAAATAAAATCAGATTTTTCTGCTCTGCTGCCATTAACACCCGGGCTGAGATTTATTGGAGCGAAAAAGGGGTTTAATTATGTTTTTTTATTGGTGCTAGGTGGCCTATAGAGCTACACATGCTGTATTATATGTTCTGTTTATTGCCAAGATGCCCAAACGATCCACATTATCTTCTATTATTACAATCAGTATGATTATTATAGCAGTTAACAACAACAGCTTTTAAATGATTGGATTAGTGTTCGGCCCTCCACTCGTTTGTATGAATTTAAACTGTCACATTATGACTTAATGATTTTACAGATAGGTGTGCTGTAAAACACGTTTTGAGCATTTGTTTCAATGTATTACAATTAGCCTTTTATAATGATTATATTATTATATTATCTGTATTTCTTGTAACAGCTGGGATACTACTTAGTTTTCATGTTTAACCTTTTTTTTTTTTTTAATGTTTTTTTTTTTATGTCATCAAAATCGTTGCCGAGCGCTGAGCAGATTTAAAATAAGATTAAATAAGAATAAATCTCAAATCAAGTAAAGTCAAGTCACATTTTTTGAGCAGAATGGCACAGAGAAATAACGCTGCTGTCGCCAAAATACTACTACTACTAATAAAAATAAAAATAATAATACCGTCAAATTTGCGGTGAAATTTGGGATAAAATAACAAAAAAAAAGACAATTAAATGAATACATTTCTTCCCGCAAGCCCTGAGTAAATATAGAGAGGAGTTGGTGATGAACATAAACCCACTAGTAGCCTATAAACAGCTCTTATTTTTAGAGATGGATTAAATGATTCCTCTAACACCCCAAAGCGTAATCCTCTGCGTCAGTCTCATACAACTTCCCGTGATTTATAACGTGAATTTAGGCCACGAGGACGCGCATCAGGGTGAAAAATGAGAGAAGTCTATTGTGCAATTTAGCAGGTTTCGTTTACATCCCTGCAAAAAAAAAAAAAAACCTCCCACGGCTGCCAGAGCTGGAAGCCCTTGGCAAAATGTTTGGCGCTTTAAAGCTGCACGGGGCCGTTTTTTTCTCCTCCGGTTTCAGCTTGAAAAGAAGCGAGGAGAAAAACAAGAAACATTTAAAATGGTACTCTGCCCATCAGGATAGATGATAGTCCATTTGATTTACGGCCTTTTATAGGAAACAGAGCAGGCTAAAATTGGATAGTGTGTATGTGTGTGTGTGTGTGTGTGTGTGTGTTGCTACTGGAGCTGCTGCTGCTGCTGATCTTTGCCTGATCAATACAATGGAAAGATACAGTATAAGCTGGGCGAAATAATTACAGCGACACAAAGCTGAGAGAAATTAAACGAGAGGCCCTCGGTGACTATGAGTAGAATTGATAAGCCTATTTACACTGTATCTTTTTGCAGTTGACATACCGTCCCCCAGTATTTAATAATTAATCAGATGGAAAGAACGGAATAGTGAATATTTAATGCGTGGAGAGGTGGGGGGCGAGGGCGCGCACGTCCATGATGTTCTTCATTTTCATCTTCATAACGATGAGGTCATGAGAAAAAAGACCAGTGGCAGGACCCCCCCCCCACCCCCACCCCACCCCAACCCCCACCCCACCCTCCCCTCTGAAAACTACATTAATAAAGAGAATGAAATAAAATAAAGAGACAGTAATAAAAAGTCTAATATAATCCTTCAGGTTGAGATTATCACTCAAGAACTCAAGGAATAATTATTATAATTACATCTGATTTTATGCTATTGTGATACCATGTCTTTTTATTTTACTTGAGACAAAAGGGACGAGTGAGTCAACATCTGGCCAAGGGACAACAGTTGCTAACACTGACACATTACTGGTTATGTTGATCAATGTGCATTGTCCATGTAAAAATAAATAACTAAATTAAAAATGGCCTTTTTTGTCTCTGAAGCTGTAAACGCCTCTCTTTGACTTAAGAAGAAAAGGTGGTTATTTGTTTTTACAGGTAAAATACAAAAGCATATGAATAATAAGAAAGCATAGGAAATTATGTGTTTGAAGGCGAAACAAAACATTATCATGGGAGCAAGTATCAATTAAACTGGGATTATGTAACGCAGATTATTTGCACTATACAACAGTAGAAAAGGCGCTCAAATGCATCCTAGTTTCTCAATTTCTGTCTAATTTAAAGAAGAAATTAGTTATTTGTCATGTTTTGGATTTTATTATTTTCTTCAAAATAAGAGAAAAAGGAAATTCTGAAGGTTATTATGTTAAAAAAAGAACCTCTAAAGCTATCCAGAGTCTTATTCTTGTATATTATTGCTGCGTCATGGCATTTACTAATTGCAGCAGAACAAAAGAAAAGCGACTATCAGGTGTTGACTTTTGCTTTTTCCTCCAAATTCACAATCTTACAGAGAAAGAAACGGGGCAGTTTGATTAATATCAGACGTTTGTAAAGAATCTGGGTTGACAAAGACCTCAATCTGGGCTCCATAAATCCAGTGAAAGTGAACAATATGTTGAGTTATGCAGATTCATTTGTGAGGGCTACACATAATTGAGGCATTGCATTTGGGTAATATGTATCTCTAAATTAGAATAGAAATTACTCGTAGTGGCAATAAAACATTATGAATGTATCAGGCTCAATATTTAACATCCACTTCTCCAACTTAGACAAAACGGCCTAAATGATTTACATACTACTACTACTAATAATAGTAGTAGTAGTAGGCCTAATCTGTTATTATCCACTGTTATATAGATTTTAACCTGCCATATGTTATTACTATTATGACTCATCTTCCTGCTTTCTCACTTGGCTCGCAGACGAAAAAAAAAAAATCATTCATCCTCATGAAAAGAAGGGGAACGTCGTTATCCGTCATCCGCTGTAAATGGAGAGTGATGGTCCAATACTGATTCATCAGCACGTCCATGTCAATTTCTCCACTCGTTTATCAGACTGCCCTTCCATAATAAAACGGACTCTGTGTGTGCATATGCGATTCGTTAGCGATTACAAGCTAAAGATGAGATCAGCTCCACTTTGTCGAGCTACATTAGGCCCAGTTCTGCCCGCACACTTCGCCGTTCAGGGCCTGTTTTTAACACAAATGTCATAAATGAAACAATCACAACTCCCACCTGTAAGGCCACGAGGAAGATATACAATAATACTACTACTCTGTGGGCTCATTTATTAGGGTGTGAAATGCAGGTGAAGGTGCATGAAGGCACTCTGTAGATAGCTAACCCTCTCTGTTTTAATGGGAAACACGAATCAGACTACAGGTGTTGCAGGATCACGAAGAAACTCTTGTTACCTGTTAATCTGTCCTTGGCAAACCTCCTACTGCTCTCCATCCAGGGGAAGGTGAAGTTTGCCGCATTCCCCATCCCCATCCCGGGCACCGAGGGGATGCCGGGTCCGATGCCCGGCGGATGCGTCGAAGGGGGCGGATGCGGCGCAGCAGCGGCGGGCGGCGGCGGCATGGGTCTGTGCGCGGGCACCCGGATCACCCCTCCGGCGCCGCCAGAGTTCACGTTAACGTTCATGTTCATACTGACGTTCATGTTCATGTTGACGTTGTAGGAGCCGGCCAGACCCGCCGCCGCCGCCATGGAGCAGGCCGGGTTGTAGACGCTGTTGTACCCGTTGCTGTAGACGTTGGAGGCCAGCGCGTAATCCGGGTCGCCGGTCCGGTTGGGAAGCATGCAGCCGCTGGACTGGTCCGAGCTGTTGAGGATCTGGTCGATCCCGAAGCTGATGGGCTCATGCTGCTGCTGGTGCGTCTGGTTCACCTCCTCGATCCCGGTGTGCTCCATAGTTTTGTTTTTGTCGGTGATGTGTTTGTCAGTATATTCTGTCAGTGCTCGGATGTGTTTTTGTCATGTAGTAATTGAAATGTTTGTATGTGTGCTGCAGTATTGGGCTGTTTTTTATTTTCAAGCATCGACACAGGCCTGTTCTACTCCCAGAAAACCAACAACGCGTCCAGCGCTATCCAAAAAATTGCCATTATTTTTGTCCAGTAGTGAGATCGGGTGTTCCCTAAATTGAATGCCTATCCATCGGACTAAGAAAAAGCGTATCCATCTTTAGCAGCGTGTTCTTTCCCAGGGAACTAGACACGAGGCAGCCTAACAACAAGAAAAACAACCGAAGATGCCAAATGGTTATCCTGAGTACTTACAGACAAAAATCCGTGATTTTTTGGGGGGAGGCAGTTCTCTGGAGAGGCTTGATACGCTTTGTTCGCCTACTCTAGCAGAGACGATCCGTACGTAGAGGGCATGGTAGGGTAGCCCAGCTCGTCTCATCAAAATAAAGCAACAGACAAAACAAAACAAACCCAAAAGAGGCGAAAACGAAGCGCCGACCTCGCAGGCGTGGATATTAATTGGAGGTGAGAGCGAAAGATGGCTCTGCTGTGCTGAACGGTGAAGTGCGTTTCAGCAGGTGAGACAACCCTCTGCGTAAAAGCTGCCATTCGGTCATCCAGCCAAACCTCCCTCCCACCCTTCCTCCCTCCTCCTCCTCCTCGGTATAGGGCAGTTGTTTTGCTCTGATGTCTTAAAGAAGCCGCAGCTTTCTTTATTTCCTGCAGCTTTTCAGGTAGTAAACAGGAGGTTTTGTGCCTTTTAGTGGCGCTGACTGCCCGGCTCCAGCGCTTTCCAAACAGTTTCGCTTCAGTACTCGTTGTTAAAAATACTGAAATCATTTAATTCAGTCAATCATTGAAACCACGCAGTCAGAAAAAGAAAAAAAATCTCTGCTTATGTCAGAAATAGTAGATTTTTTTTCCCTTTGATTTATTAATTGTTGATTTTTTTTAGTGTGGGCCTTTATGAGTCTGTCACTGTAAATGCTCGGTTAATTTTGATATTTCTGACTCTTCATAAAATGTTTTAAATGTAAGCCCAGAGTGATACTATGGGTCACATCCCCCGGAGAATCCTCTATGATAAGATTCTGTCTGGGAACTCTCTGCCACCAGAGAGGGCTCCTGCTGTTGGACATGATTTAGAACAGAATTTGACAGCAGGTGAGCACTTTGTTTTCAAGGCAGCAATGAAACATGGGTGTCTTATTTTTATGTGCGCTCACCGCCTGTGCAATTAAACCAGCCACGTGGACCCATATAACTCGTCCAAGGACCCCTAGAGTTTCCCGTTAACCCATTTGGAAGCCACCAATATTCGGATCAATGAGCACTGGGCGAATATAAGACGGAATGGCAAGATGCTGATCATGCTGGAGAATGGTATCCGCTTATTTTTTTTTACAGTAAAGGCAGGTTGCATCAGTACACTATGTCCTACAAGACACAGCAAATACTGGACCTGAATTATGGGTGTGTGTCTGTGTGTGTCTGTGTGTGTGTGTGTGTGTGAGCCGCTGAAGCAATAATCTGTTGCACTGTTACACACACTGAAGCCATAAATCCACAGATATTGACGGGAAGGGTGCAGAGTATAGGGCTGATTTAATGGCACTGATAGGCCCATTCCAACGTACATTATCACAAAGTAATGATAGATAGATAGATAGATAGATAGATAGATAGATAGATAGATAGATAGATAGATAATTAAACAAATAAATAGCAGCTGGAGTTAGATCATGAAGCCAAACGTGAAACGCTGCGTTGCTGATTTGCACAAATTATTTAACCTTTCTCCGCCCGAAGCGTCGCCGCGGATCGCCAGGGTCTCAATTCAATAAAAATGAAAAATGGTTCATAATAAAACCGCGACACGGGGAAAAACGAATTTAATATATCACCGTTTTATTACGCACTTATTTCACTTTCCGTGCGAATAAAGATATCTCTCAACTGCACAAGGTGGCTAGAGGGAAGCATAAAAATCAATTGTGTGAATTCGAGGCCATATCAATAACGGTGCGGGGACTGGAACGGCGCGAGCGTGGCTGCTATTAGGCCTGTTTATATTTGCGCGTTACAATAAAATGAATAGGGACGAGAGGACGCACTGAGCCTCAGATCAGCTTGCTGACAAGGTAATTGGCCGTTTATGCAAAACCAGGAAGATCTATGAGCCGGAAGGCGGAAAATAATGTTTGAAAGCCTCTTTGGGGTAACATATCTCTCTCCCTGTTGGTGATGTCAGCAGCAGGGATGTGATGTCTGATCGTGCGTCACCTTCAGCGCCACAAACCAAGTTGGTCATATGCAACAGCACAGGGGTTCCCAAACTTTATCATGCCAGATGAGCAACAAAGGTGTTTAAAAATCCAACCAAATCGGCTGTTTCAGCTTCAGGATTTTAACATATATCAATAACATCATACCAATACATTCTCACAAAATGTGTTGATGAAAGAGTGAGGGTTAGTTCACAGTGTTCAATGGAGAGTTGAGTGCTGTTATGGCACAGTACACCTCTATTTTGTTACACTGTATTACTGTATATTCAAATAAATATATACATTCTTCTTATTATGTTTAGTTGTTCATAATTGCCTTCATTTTACACTTTTCTCTTGTTTTGCTGTGCAGGTTGCATGCAATGTGCATCATACTGTTATAATATGCAGTATAAGCCAAATTCCTTATGTAAATGTATTTATATCTATATATTCTGAATAAAATAAATGACTTGAGACTGACTTGGAACGCCAGCATGCTGTTGATTTTTTTTTTTTTACACTTTGTAGGGTTAATATGGCATGTCTTATTATTATTTTTAGGGGACTCCCAAACATTTTAAAGACCCACAAGTGTTCACATGTTAGACCAGGCCGAGCTTTCGATGACTGCCTCTAATGAAAGTCATTGTGAGATGTTTCTTCTGAGTTTAAGTTTGGAGTTGCATGATGGTTTCTACCTTATATGCTCTTTAACTGTGCCAACATTTAGTGAGTGAGAGCAGTGAGATGAACTTCACATTCGTCAGCAGGGAACCACTGAAAGATGTATCGTGTTGCTTTATGATATTAATTTGTACCTATGAAAGCAATAAAAGTAGCATATCTTCCCTTTGCCAAAACAATCTTAATGTGAAAGACCTCACATTTATCAACCTAAAGACAAACTAGTTTTTGTCATTAATAAAAAAACGCTTGTGTTGCTTTACTGTGGGTTATTTATTACATTTGACCAAACTAAGACACCAGGAGAAAAATGACAATGCTCATTGTAGTGATATTTTAAACATTGTACATTTAAATTCTTAACAATTTCATACCAAAATCTTTGAAAAACATTGAGTGTATGTCCCAGATTTGTGGAAACTCACATGACATGAAGCAGGAAATGTGACTAAAATTCTAGAACCTGCCGAGGCCCTGCATGTGCATGTGCATGTGCATGAATGAGGCTCTTTGCCAACGTGTTGAACACAATGGCAAAACTGTAAACCTTTAATCATCAGGACCAATATCAGAGTTCTCTTTATTGAGCCTGACAACCAGAGCTTACTCAACAAGACACTAAGTGTCTTGTTTCATTATTCTCAACAATTTAGGCCGTTCACTGTGATTAGTTCCCACGAGCTGCTGTTACAATGAAGCATAAGGGAATTTAAAATGATTTTAAAAAGTCATCTGATTTCTAATGTGCAGTTTGGGACTCTTCAGACTGACATGTCACCTTTAACTCCATGAAATGTCTCATCATATGATGTTTTCAGTTTACATGTGTAAATGTTAAATGTCAGTTTTTCACATTTTTGGTGAATGTGTTGTTTTGAGCACCAGACAGAGCTCAAAAAGAGAATTCAGTGGCATAATATTCAGCCTAAATGTTATTTAAACACCTTTTACACCAATCTACAGACTACATCTGTCTCCATTTCTTAGATGCAAGTCAGACATATCATTCTGCAACGGGAACCACTATTTTTTGAATATCTAATTAGTTGTATGAACTGCTTATGCTCCCTGTTTTCCTGCCCTAAATGCTTGTTGAAGTAGCTTCATTAGCCTACTTTTGCTCCATTCTTAGACATCTCTCTATCTGCTGTCCCACAAGGATCATTACAATTTTATCTAATAAGCTATAGCTGCAAAAACATGAGGGAATTTAAATTATTATTATTATTATTTAAATAAAGATCCTTGACTTATTATGGGCTCCCACTATAAAACTAGTTATAAAATAGGCCAATAGGAGGTCTACGTATAGGTTTTAAATGCAAACGTGACATGATGCTGTGCAGGATTGTAATCAGCAATTTCACTAATGCAATAAAACCCCATTGCCAATTAAGGTATACCCCCCACACACACACACACTCACACACACACACACACACACACACACATACACACACCCTCTCCCTCTCTCTCAATATGAAAGCCCCTCGCTGACTTTGCCCAAAGGCGTTGTCTATGGTTGCCGGCTGTGCGTGATGAATCGTTATCTCCAGGCCATGCTGCTCGTCTGGGTAATAAAGTACCAGCAAAGCGGAGACAATAGGAATTTGTCACAGTTGCCTTCCCGATATATTAGCGACCTACCGGTCGGTTTAGCTTTCATTTGGGGGGCCAGGGACCTACACACCAAATTAAAATGAACAGAAAAAATAAGAGGCAGAAAAGGGAAAGTTACGCGTGTAAAGTTAAGTAATAAGCCAGCAGAGGCTTGGTGTCTCCGTTGGAAGAGACCATTTAACGGGTGACTATAACTGCCAGTGTTACTCAGTATTCAGCCATTAACGCTATTTCTAGTTAATGAACGCGTAGCTACAGTATGTCGGAATCACACTGATTTGCACGTGAGCCACGCTTTCGAACGCGCTCAGCCAATCAGAGCTGTGGATTCTAAGCGTTCAAGACAGTTTATATTAGGTAATCAAACACTTAATTTAGACCAGGTTATATGGGCCTAGGCTAGCCGAATATGTGTTACTTTAAACATGTTGTATTATTATAATTACATTAAGATTGATCTCAAGATCACACGCAATACGTAGCCAATAGGTGGAAGACGTATTCACATTGTTTACTCAAAATAGCCCAGTGTAAAAAATGCTCCAGAGGCCTGCATTCAAAATTTTACTGCTAGGTATTATCAGCAAAATGTACTTAAAGTACAAAAAGTAGCCTGATAGTACTCATTATGCAAAATACTCCCTCTCAAAATATTAAATTAACATGTAATTGTGTTATTAATATTGATGCACTCATGTGTGAGCAGCATTTAAATGTTGTCACTAATTGGAATGGCTTGAATTTTTAATTATACTGTTGGGTAGTTTAATGTATAATCCTACATATCTTTGTGTTTTATATGAAAAATCGTATTCAGCAAAATAATGAGTAACTAGAGCTGTCATGCAAATATAGTGGAACAAAAAGTACAATATCTTCTTCTGAAATGTTGTGGAGTAGAAGTAGCATAAAGGGGCACTAAATGGAAATAGTCAAGTAAACTACAAGTACCTCAAAAATGTACTTAAGTAGAGTGCTTGAGCCAGTATCCTTTCCACCACTGGGCTAGTGGCTTACAGAAGTATCATTATGAAGATGATTAAGCCTGTTACTGCTGTTGCTGTTAATATTGTTAGACGTTGTTTTGTGTCATTAGTTTGTGTGAAGCCTCTCTGTTATTGGTCATTGGGGTTTTTCCACGGTTCATCATGGAAAACGCTTCCTTGGACTTCACTAATTGTTTCTGCAAAGAGAAATGATGGGGGGGGGGGCACTTTGAAAGAAGCAAAGTATCTGGTTCTTGTTTTTGTAGCTGATGTCTTGAAGCAAAAATCAACCTAGTTCCATCATCAGGACAATGTTTAATGATTATTCACTTCTAGTTCAAGAGCTATTTGGTGACAAGAGATTGGGCCTGAATGTGCCAGCTGAAACACCGGGAGAACAAACTGACATTCAATCCAAAAATATGGAAGTGTGTATCAACAAAAATGGACATGCATGGTTAAACTCCTTTACAAGCTGTCAGCTGGTTGTTTGTGGAGTCTTGTCCAAATTTTGAGTAAAAAAAAAAGAAAACTGGCAAAAGGCACACCAGACAGTATCAGCGTCCGATAATGGATGTCTAGCCGCTAAGTTGTCCGATAACGGACGCATTTAAATTGACAGATGAAATGATCCCAGACCTGGGGAGGGGGGGGAAAGCTGCCTCTGCAATCAAGGATGTCGGAGATTAGTGTGACAAAGCCTGTCATCCTCCTCCCTCCCAGGTCCTGTTTGGCTCTCTGCTGCTTTTAGGTTGAATTTCAGACAATACACCCAGAAAAAACAGGGTTCAGTGGTCAGGGAAGGGGGCTTGTTCGTCTTTGTGACAAAAATGTGGCCCTTTCTGCTGGAGCCTCAGCAGGGCCGTAGACAGGGTTTTAGAAATACTGAGACCAAGTACCCATATTGCCCCCACCCTTTACACCCCCAAGTGTTTGTCAAGTTGAGATTTTTCATATTTTATTTGTTCACTTAACCGTTGAATTAATGGTTCAGTTATATCTTCTGTAAGGTTTATCGCCCAACCAATATAAAGGTCTAATGCTCTTTCAAACTCTTATCAGGAATATGATTCTGGTGGGCAAATACTGTCTTATTATTATTGTGGACTTATTATTGAATCTAAAAACAGTGGACTCCCCCATGTGTTAATTTTTAAAAGTGCAACTTGCCCATGAGTCCTCAATGGTAGCTACACCCTTGAGTCTTTTGCAGAGCATTGAAATAACATGTAGAACCTATCGAGGTGTATATAATTATTTATTGACATTGTCCTGCAATGCCAGGGTCATGCTTTGAAGGGTCTCTTTCTAGTGATTAAAAACCAGCAGGTCAAATCATTGTAAAGTAACCATTTGTTGTTGCTGCTGCAGCCTACAGTGTTTTTTTGTTGAGCATGAAAATGCTCTCCACAAGCTTAGAACCATAGCAGTATAAAATCCCCACTAAGGTCAAATGGAACAGGTTTGAATAACGATTTACTGTTAGCAGCCCAAAGAGTCACTTTGTGGTTGTGTTGCCTTGATAAGTCTTTTCATTAAACGTACAATCACTCTCCTTGCTGTTTGTACTCGCTGACTTAAAGAAAGACTGTAACAGTCACAATCTGAATGAGGTCCTGTTGAGGTATAAGAACCATTTGGTGGTTCCGAAATCTTGAGAAGAACATTTGCTAACAGTATAGAACCCCCACATGAAATCTGGACTTACTTGTACAAAAACAGGGTACGTTTCCAGTTGAAAAGTATGAAAAGTGCAGTACATGTGAACTCTGGAGTCTGGGCTGCCTGATGTTAACCAAAGCCGTGACCAAGACCTTACCAACCTTGATAATAATAACTAAAATGAATTAAACCTGATATTAATGCCAAAAAAACTGAGGCAATCAAATACAGAGGTGTGGTGGCAATTTTAGACAAAAATACAAATTTGTAGTAATGTCATATTTATTTGTTTGTTTGTTTTTATTTTGGTTTATGTCTAATTTTGTTGTTTGCTGCAAATGCTGTTGCAGCCTGTGAAACCTCTTTTCTTGAGAGTGTACATCAACCAGGGTTCTGTGATGGCAGAACCTTTCTGTAGCCTCCAGGATCCTTTTTGCTCAGAGTGTAGGGTTCTGCTACAGACTACAAACCCATGAGGAACCATTGGGCATTGTGGAACCCTTTTTACTGAGAGTGTAGAATTACATTATTCTGCATTTGGAGGGTTCAGTCCTTGACTCTTCGCCTCCCCTCAGGGGAAAACCTGGCGCCTCCTGCCCGGATCAGACGACTCGAAACTGGACGGAGTGGAAAGGAGGAGAGGGGTGGAGAGGAGGAGGAGGAGGAGGGGGGAGTAAAAACAGTGAAAAAAGAGAGGAGAAATCGCTGAAATGCAGGCTTGGGACTGGGAGGATGGAGGGATGTCATATTGCTGCACTGAGCGTTACAGGCCTCATAGGCTGCAAGAAATAAGGTAATTATTATTTTTGTTATTATTAATATTATTATTATTATTTTACAAATATTTATCGTATTATTAATATTATTATTATTAGGCCTACTATTCCGACTTAATTTATACATTTAATTTAACTTAAGTTATTAATATTAAATTGGTTGAAAAAAAGAAAAATGGTGTTTCAGCCTTAACTTTTGCCCTTGTGAGTTCAGTCTATTTGGGGGGGAAAAATCGACACAAAAAGGTAAAATAAAACCCGTCATTTCATTACTCGACGTCAGATTTCTCGGATTTATCTTTTCCTCTTTTCCTTTTTAATACAAACCGATTCATTTTGCTCTTCCCAGCTGTTTGCCTCGGATAAACCTATCGATTAGACATCAGTGAGATTCCTAGCCAGGGCTTTATTGAGTAAGTTGGTGAACCTTAAAGTGAATTACAGGAACTGCTCTGCCCCTCCGGTGAACTATTTAGTTGAATCTAATTTACTTTGATAAAGACCATCTATTTTATTTACTCTGATCGCCATTTTCATCGGGGCTTTATTGTGAGACTGTGAGGGCAGAGTTTGTGGAGGAGTTTTGGAAGAGGAAATGAGATCACGGGTTTAGCTTCTTTTGTAGATTTAAACTGACGACTGTCAGTGTCATCTGTCCATTTTTTTGTATAGAAAATACACATTATTATTATTGTTAGTATTATTATTTTATTTTATTTTTTATTCCTAAAAGTAGTAGATGGGCCTCTGAATTCTAACTTATGTCTGCAAAAAAAGCCATTCATATTTTCTCAATCAATACTATTTAACCAGTCAATAATTTCTACAAACTAGCCTTCATAGATTTTAATATGCATTTCTCTTTTGTCTGCAGGACACACGAAAATCAACACTTTCGTCCAGAGCTGCACAACTGCTGCAAGACGACCCACTGCAAAGGGAGATGTTCATTATTTCGGGTTAAATAGGGACGTCAGACCACTTCCTGCTTTGTTACTAAATGTAAATATATTGTAGGTCTTTTTAACGACCAGTGATCGTGTTCTCTGGAGAAGATAGATACTCCCACAATAATTTAAAATTAATATTTCGTGGGATAAAGCATATATTTGCATGCATGTTTTGATATAGCCTACATTTTAAACACTTAATGCAGCCACTGAAGGTAAAAGATGTGCTGATCATCATAATGTATTTATATTCATGTTTTTTTTTATGTCCTTTTTCATTTTGAAGCTTATTCGCTCTCAAGACGGCACCAGCTTTGTGCAAGCTGATAAATTATAATAAATAGCCTAAATAAAAATGGTATGGGGATTAATCTGTGACAAATCTCTACAAGGGAAATGAAACCAAAAATTGGCAGTCTGTTTATCCTCCTCTCCATCCCTGACTCCACAGTCTAAAACCGGGCTGCTCAGAGAGCCTGTTGTACACATGCGTCGTATTTAAGTGTAATTGGCCGTATCATTGGCTTTTGTCTTGTTTACAAAGCGGGCAACAGGAGCGGTAATTTAATTTCCTCCGCCGCATTGAAGAGCCACCAGCCGCCTGTCAGGCCGAGCTCAGCCTCCCCAACCCCGGGCAGCGGGCAGGAGACTGGCCCGAGGCGATTCTGGAGAGGGAGGAGGAGGGAGAGAGGGAGGGAGGAGGGTGACATCTGCCTCCAAATACAAGTGTGCATGAATGATATCCGGGGATGTAATGGAGGGCCAACCCACTCCTGTCTCTGTGAGTTAGCTGGCATGAATCTATAAGTTATTAATAAGTAGGCTAATCATTAATGAAGAGCCTAATGGAAGAAAGCATCTTTTACTATATTTTGCTCTTAATTCCTGTCAGTTTGTTTAGTTTTGTCGTTCATCAGCATCATATTCTGTTCATGTATTTTCCTCCATTCATTCATATCGAATGTCATCTTTGTGTTGAGTTTCATTTTGTTTGTTTAAATTCTGACCAACAATACCAGTACTGCCACAATTTTACAATTTCATTTTTTTGAAATGATTTTATTACTTTTGTAGACTGGTGTTTGTTTTTTGTATTTTCCTTATGCGGTCTATTTTAATTTGTTGCAGCAACAATCTCAGTTCTCCACAGGGATCAATTAAGTTCCATTTTATCCTACTGGAAGGGGGAAAAAAGACTGATTTTCTGATTTTCTGAAAATAGCTTGGGTAATTTTAATATGGGTTGTTATTTAGGTGGTGATGATGATGAGCGACTGCAGGCCATACATTTTAATCTCCTTTAAGGGCCAAGAGACTTGCAGAAGCCAGATTCATAGATCATATCCATGTAGCCACATCACAGGGATTTTCTAAAATACAGGCAATTAGGATTATAGAATTATGTTTTTAATGATGATCACCAGCTAGAGTTTGTCTCCCTTTTCATTAACACCACAGATGGTATCTTTTTTATGGTGGAGGAAATGCATTATTTCGAGAATAAAGAGAGTTGCCCAATCTGAGGAGAGCAAAAACAGCAAGAAGTCAAAGACAAAATGACAGCAGCCTTTTTAAGCTGAAGCCCCGTTAAAATGAAAGCTATGCTGACAGTGTGGTAACAGTGGGTCATTTATTCTTTAGGAAACAGAACATACTAGATTCAGTCACCAGGCTTCCTGGCTTGTCACTTGATTCAATGGGAAACATGGAAAACATGAACATGGGCAGCAGGGCTGGAATGGTGTGACCTGAAGCTGGTGATCATTATAGGACAAAAGGAGAATAATATAGGAAAGCTTAATAATATTTACCAAAAACTATACATTTGTGCTTTCCCCCCTTTGTTTTGGGGTATTTACCCTCCACTATAGCTACAGCCCTGGTTATGTCCAAAATGAATGCACCACAATTTGAAAAAAGGCTCTACTCAACATTCAAAACTCAACATCACGAAAAAATATGCAGGTTTTTAGGTCATTTAATTCCTTGATTGGAAAAATCAAAACCCTTTTATAGACTGGATTCTTGTTTATGTTCCAGAAATCAAATAAGGTTGAATTTAATCGAAACATGAAGCAAAAACAGGTTTTTGTAAATGAACTCTTTGTTGGCATCGTACACATCTGAGGAAGAATGAATCATGTACTGTGCCGTATGTGTGTATGTGTGTGTGTGTGTGTGTGTGTGTGGTGTGTGTGTGTGTGTGTAGACCACAGCAAGAAGAGAGAGAGAGAGAGATGGCACATTAGGCCTGAGGGCGCATCATTATTAGAGAGCCTGGCTTCCCTCCCTCTCCCTCTCTCCCTCTCTCTCTACCAGGCTCTCGCTCTCTCTCATCCAATCACAGGGGCGGTCGGAGGACAAACAGAGAGCCGACCGGTCGTGCAGCAGCTTCCGTACGGGGCAGTGCAGTTCCTGCTCTCTAATTACGCCATGATACAATGCAATATTCCTCTGCAAATATTCCCACATAAATTCATTCCACAGCCCATTAAAGATACAGCGGGTGAGATCATTTACATCAGCGTGTCCCAGTACAATACAGCGCGATGCCGGCTC
Organism: Maccullochella peelii; assembly: GCA_002120245.1. Taxonomy (NCBI): domain Eukaryota; kingdom Metazoa; phylum Chordata; class Actinopteri; order Centrarchiformes; family Percichthyidae; genus Maccullochella; species Maccullochella peelii. Next base: position 285,254 of record LKNJ01000266.1, read on the forward strand.
TTACAGCGCCGCCAAATGTGCCAAGTCCCCCCGGTTGAACGGCAACCTGGTAGGCATTAACTCAACATAATGTCTCACAAATTAAAGTATTGCTGGGGCTACCACCGTGGCGTCAGATAAATGTGCTCTATTAGGAGGCCTCAAGCTGTGCGCAAAACAATTGATTGCTTGTTTGTGTTTTCATATGGCGTCCGCGAACACGCAGAGTGATGGATGAGAGCCCGCCATCTCAAGTTGCTGTTAGTCGATTGCTGTTGGTGTTTTTCTTCCCTTCCTTCTAATTGGAGAGTTGGTCAGTCCACGCACACACACCTTATATTTGCTTTATTGAGGCTGTAGTAAGGCTGAGAGGGAGAGACAGTGCAGAGGGGGCTGATGGGGGATTGAATCCAGGCCAATAAGGGCAGATGTGATTGCGGAGCCAGCGAGGTGTTAACTGCAGTAATGTTCACACCGCAGGACTTCATGTTCAGTTTCTAATTGCTGCTTGTGTCAGATTTTATTTTGATTTTGCTGTTTGCTCGTGTCTATTTCTGGATGTGATCTGTTTCGGATTGCAGTACGAGCTGATGTCATTGTCAAAAAGACACCCATGAGCAGAGTCACAACAACATAAGGTGTCACATCTTTTTGTTTTGGTGTCAAACACATTTCAGCTATAGGCCTACTCACAGTATGAGCCAGTGTGACTAAACAGAGTCTACTACAAATACTGTAAATAAAGCCATTTGGCTTTCTTTGCATTGTTGTGTCTCTTAGGCTGCATTCAGACCAAACCAGGCGTCGCAGCGATTAGTGCAGGGTTGTGTGCCGGTGTGGGAGTGTCACTACCTGGCCATGCTGATTGCAGCAATCCCAACTTGAAGAGCGATACAATGCCAAGCGACTACCAACTGCGATTAATGTCTTTGTACTCCCTCATGTACATGGCAGGGTTGAACAGCTGATGTACAGTCATCACAGCGGCGATGCATCAGTCTCTCTTCCATCTTCACAGTTGCTCAGTAAACAGCTAATGCTACAGTGCTACATGGTAAACAAGGTTCTTCTTCACCTGGGTGTCTTCCGGTCTGATGCCGGCGTGATTGGCTCGATGTCAGTTGCGTTTCTCCAAAAGTTGATTCTGTTTTAACTTTTCAATGACAAATGTCTTTGGAGAAAAAAAAGGACAAATTCAGAATGTTACACTCCACAGGAACTTGTGTTTTAATGTATTGGCCACATGTTTAACATAGGGATGATTCTATGAAGCGTTCTGCTGTTTGCAATTGAGTCTCACCGTTTGTGTCTCATTTGAAGGAACCAAACACTTTCATCTACATTGAACGTAGCGGCAGCACATCATGCTCAACAAGTCATATCATATTTAAAACAAAACAGAACTAATGGCGTCTCCCACCCCCCATCCCACATATAGATCTCCATATAATCCACTGCGGTATGTGTATTCAGATGACAAAGAGAAAAGAAGAAAAAGGATGAAAAGGTTGACTTTTTTACCTTTTTCCCCTTTTTCTTTTTCATGTGTAGGAGCAGTCATGATACAAAAGATTACATAAATTGTTGGATTTTACTTAAGGTTCATGTCCAGGATAAGATCATTTTCTCTTTAGCACCATAAACGAGATAAACACATAACCACTGAGATTTTGTGAGAGTATGTGGAGGAGCTAGCTTTAGTTCTGTTTTGTTTTGGGGGTTTTTTGTGTGTGTGTTTTAATTTTACGTTACTATAATGTCATTTTTGTTATTAGTTGTTGCATAACTCACATTTCGCTAAAAAATTTGATCGCATACCTAGATGATGTGACCAATATGTGAAAACAATACATGAAATGGCTAAGGTTTGGATACATTTAGGCAAGTAAAGGTACTTGGACAAGGTTAGGAAAAGACTGCGGCCATGGTTAAAAGAAAGTTAGACGCTTGAGAGCTTTTGTTGTTCTTGAACAACAGCACACTCTACTGCCTTTGCTTCTGAGAGACAGCAGCAATTATTTGCATGAACATATAGGAAAATATAGATAGATGCTGTTCAATTCGAATTCTGCTGCTTTTCTGGTGAAGACAATCTCACGAAAGATTGTGTTAGATCGAACCTGTGGCCTTTTGGTTACAGGGCAGTCTCTCCTGTTATGGGCCGAGATCACGAGAAGGGTCTGTTTTTTTTACTTTCAATCTGTGATCTAGTAATGAATATCTGCTTGGAACTGTAATCATCCACTTAAACCATTTGGATTCAGCAGCTCAATCGTGTAATCTGATTATGCTCATTTTCTATTGGACTGCACTGTCTTTAAACAAGTTTAGTTTGGAGATAATTTAGTACATTAAGTCATTTGACCATTCTTATTGTAATCAACTACAGCGATGATTCCAAACTGAGAGGTTTGTTCAAATATTATGAAGATTAGAAACAAGCAAACAAAAACACTGACCCATAAATCTTTATGACATTTAAAATGTAAAATGTTTTAACAGTAAAGGTCTTGAGATTACTTCAACAGAAACACAAATTTTCGTCTTTCATCACACGCTGTCTCATATTTCAGATGGTGGATATCTAATTGTGGCTTAATACGAATAAGTTGACTGAAATGTTGTTTGTGCATCTGTCTTTCGTTCAATCTGAAATGTCAGGTCTGATTTTTTCTCCAAAGTACTTATTTTTTCTAATCAGGTTATGTTAAGTATCACTTCTTCTGTTTCATAATCTTGCAACAAGGACGTTTTGTTCTTCAATTGACATCAAATCTGTTGTTCAAGTGGCCTTTAACATACGTTTGACCAATATCACTTATCTTTAGGAATAATAAAGAAATAAACACACCCAAGATGTCTTGTTTACTGTCCAATTTTTGGTGGTTTGAACAAATAAACAGTTGAACACACCAGAAAAGAGACTTCTTTCCACCCTCATATGCTTGCAGATTTGCATCAATCTGTGAAGTAAATGAAATCTGTTATCACATCTTTTGTGCTACACTCTGGGTAAATGCATGGAGAGCAAAGCACAGCACTAAAGCACCATCTTCCATCAGTGTCTCTTGGTTGAACAGAATCATTGCTGTAATCAGGAGGCTTCTGCTGTGAGCGCAGGTGAGAGCGAGCCGGGTCTCCGTGAGGATATCACTGCATTAATTGATGTTTAGCTCGATCAGTCTCATAGGTGCTGATTGCAGGTGCAGCGGCGGAAATGATGAGAATGCCCTCCCATTGCTCTTCGCCATTACTCACTTCCACCACCATCACCCCGCTCCAACCCTCCACCCACCCCTCACACACATCTGCCTAGGGGTAAATACAAATATGGGTAAACTATGACCTCCAGTGTGTGATCATCATTAGGCACGCAACCACAAATATGAACAAAAATCAATAAAGTGTTAAACAAAAATGTTTCCTTTACTCCCTTAACAGCCATTTGCCTCAAATAAATTGGCAGTTTTATAGTTCTTACTACTTCTTAGAAAGAAGAACAGAAAGAATTTATACCATGAAGGTTCATGTCAGCTTAAAATCATGAGTAAAGCCAATTTTGCAACAGCCTAAGTCCAAACACATCTTCTGAACAATTGCACGGGGTGGACCCTGCGTGAAATAAAAAGATTTACAACATCTTGATCAGAGAAAAGGATGTTGGGAAAATAGAAAGAAAGGGATGCATACGATGTGTACCCGGCTGCAGGTTTTTATGCACTAGATGCTGAGTCTCCCGCTGTAAACTGAATGTTTTATCTTGGGGAAGCGAGCAGCCAAGAGGAGGCCTGGCTGCACCGCCAGCCAAGGCGGCTAATTATATTTTCCATCTCGACAAGAATGGAGGATTCCTTCCTATGTTATTAATCATAATGAGGGAAATATAATAAGCTACCATACATCATGCCGTTGACAGTCGTAGTTTGCCATTTGCAAGCCCAAGCATTCTTCTTCTTTTAATGGCCGTAAACTGAATTAATGTACACTGAGTTCGATGCCCATAATCAATTGTGGATGAGATTTAAGGCCTTTTAGCCTCACCCTCCAAGATTCTGGATGGATATCAAGAACGTTACTGTCGAGGAAATCACTATAGGTGTTTATATGTTGAGCATGCATCAGTGTGTGAAACTGTTTCTCCTAAGAAATACAGTATATTCATATACTACTCATTTGCATTAGCTGTTGGGGGAAACAACATGCTGCCCAGATAGAATTATTATTAGAAAAACAATAATATTAAACATAGTTGCAAACTATTTTGAGGATATATTTATACTGAGCATATATGGAAAACACTCATACTGAAGGTATCTGCTAAATGTTCACTGTCAATGTTTTTAATTTCCCTACAATATCCGCTCATGGCAACTAAAGCATGATCAAGGTATTGATTAAAACAGCATTAATTGATATTCCTTTATATGTACATTGAATCAAATAACATATGTGAGAATTCTCACCCAACTCTACAGCTCCACAGAGCTTTTCAGCCTCTTTTAGCTTGTGTTTTGGTTTTACTGTTAGCCATAACAACTTTAGAACATATTTAGATATTTTTGGTTTTCTTCGTACACCTAGTGGCCAAAAATCAATTAATGCAGCGACGTAAAGGCAAATTAAAGCACTTGGTTAATTTTAAAGGCCCTGAAAACACATTTTCCCAATCAGATACTTCTGTGCACCAATCAGGATTTAACAATATTTGAATCAAAACTTGATTGTCACTTACAGTGGCAATGTTTGCTTATGTTGCCAGGCCACTGTCAATTAAATCCAATCAAACCATGCCCACACGTGTTGAACTCTAATAAATAATACATTAGAATGTTTTTTCCCCAAACTTTAAAAAAATGGTTTGACATTTTGGTAAAAAAGCATATTGGCTTTCTTGTCAAGAGTTAGATGAGACAATAGATGCCACGCTCATATCTGTGAGGTAAATATGTAGCTGGAGCTAGCAGCTGGTTAGCTTAGCTTAGCTTAGTGTGAAGACTGGAAACAGCTAGCCTGGCTCTGTCCTGGGGTGACAAAATCTTTAACTCTCTGAGAATATTTCCCAAGATGCAATGCATATTTGATGTTATAGATAAATACTAAAGATTTGAAACCAAGGATCTTTTCAGGGGCTTTAAGAAACATGGTGGCTGATGCAACTACAGTATAGTAGGAATAGACAACTAAACCACTTATGCAAGGGAAAGATTGTGGTTAAATGTTGAAAAAGTCAAGTTGCATGTTATCCACTTCCCTTATCTCCACACACTCCCTTTTCCCTGCACTATATTGTATGACTACATCCTGCATTGGCTCTAAACGTTGCTTAAAACTTAAGTTATAGGAGATTTCTGCGTGCATGCATGTGGGGTGTTCACTTGTGTCTGCAAAAGTGTTTTTGTCTTAGATCTAATGTTGAAGGTGACAGTAAACTGCAAACAGCAAGCCATATTTCTTCTTCTGTTGTCAACCCTGACATTTCTGAATCAACTAGGGGAAGCCGATTTTATCACTGTGTTTAATAACAGCACGAAAAATGAAAAGTTCCTGAAGGTAGCTATACCTCCTGAACGGCTATCTGGAGAGAGAAACAGCACTGCAATGTAATTTATCGTGACTGAGCTCACAGCCCTTGGGCTTCTCCTTCGAAAGAAAAAAATCTCAAAAACTAACAAATAGGAAATAAAGGCATTTCTCCTCTTAATCCTCCTCACCTTAAGGGTGAAAGACACAGGTTAAAGACTTCAAAGTGAGATACAAGCGAGATAAGGTCCAAGTCAGTCTGGTCAGTATTTCGATAACTTCATCAATCCTGGAAAATGCAATCAGATACAGTCCAACTCTAAGCTGCCGTTGCCCTCTGGGAGGCTGAGAGAGACATTCATTTTGGCGAGGAGGGCACACAATCTCCCTTTTGTAATTAAGAGTACCCAAATAAACTGTGTGTGTTACCCCTGAAGTGGAACAGTTAGAAACAAATAAAAGGCTAATGAAGAAATGATTGCTCTTTTACAGGAAGAGGGAAGAGAAGGAATCTTAAGGCAGGGAGCTGCTTGTATGCAGCACTCCAAACTAGCTCTGCTCATGGTTGAAATCAGTGGATAAGAAATGAGGATGGGTGTGAGCATGTACATGTGCATGTGATTGTGCCTTATTTAAAGGGAAATTTTGGTATTTTTAAACCTGGGCACCATTTTTACAAATTTTGGGGTCGAAATGACTCACACTTACCAAATGTTTTGGAATTGGTCCAGTAGATCACCTCTGCCGGCATCTGTTAACGGGCTGCAATGTCTGCAACGTAATCCTTGGGGGCAACGAAAAGTCCGTCCACTAAAAGTGCTTGTTTTTGCCACTGACAGGCCCAGATTGTTATTCAAAGTGTCTGACAACATTATGGAAAGGATCCCTGCAGAAAGCCCAAAGTTTGTAAAATTAGGGCCCAGATTTAAAAACACCAGAGTTTCCCTTTAAGAGCCTTTTAAACTGAAATGTGTCTGTGGAAAATGGAAAGGTAGGTGGTTTGCCAGAGCCTCCTATATTGACTGCTCCTAAAACGACAAATAATTCACGATGGTTAAGGAGTAGTTAAAGGCGAATTCCACTAATTTTATATATCAAGCACTACTCATCCCGCAAAAAAAGCTGCATAATTGTTCCTGTGGCTCTGGCTCTTTGTCAAGCCTACAAAAATAACACTAGTGAGGTCATCAGGGTTATCGCGGCTTGACCTTGGAGATAACCCATTTTTAACAAAAACCCTGCCTTACAAAGTGGGAGTGTGGAGTCTGAAAGATGTGGTGATTTACCAGGCAGGCAGAGGCTGACAAAATCTCTCTAGTTGAACTATGGGAAGTGTAGGATACAGTGTTTTTGGTGCTTGACCCACACCAGGGACAGGATATCAAACGACAGGATATCACAGCCTCTGCTTCATTGATTCTGACCAGCCTTTTGAAATCAGTCTGTCCTAAACCCCCAAACTTTACGGAAGCACAACACAGAATCTCTGGAGAACCCTGCAGTCCGGACAACTAAAGCTACATGGTTAGGGAAAGGACAGGACAGGACGTGAACTGTGATATTCGGTGTGAAGTTGAAGTCATTGTCAAAAATGAACTTTTATGCTTAAACATAAGTCATTTTAAATGTTTAAACAAATGACAATGCCATAGTTTTTCTGTTGAGGACAGTTGCAGACATATTGTCATTTTTAGAGATTATTCAATGCAATATTTGACTGCCATTTCAACATAGTTGATAGAATTTACTTTGGTGATCTCACATAAAACAAAAGCTAACACCTCAGGACATCAAACACAGTAACTACACTGACATAAAACAAGTAATAAAAAATATAATGACCATAGTCAACAGCATATATCAGTCAGTTTTAGTAACAAGTTACTTTGCAGATTACAATTTTACATGATAATACATATGCACTTTGACTTTAGTAACATTCTAAATGCAGCAGTTTTACCTGAAATTGAACAATTTTTCATTATGCTTCTTCCACCACTATCTGTGTCTACTCATGGGCTGGAAGTTTGAATCACTTGAACACGTTATGCATCCATGAGCTTCCCAAAATGAAAATGTTTCTCAGTGTCTGTTACCCTATATTTCTTTAAGTGTGGGCAGTGTTTACTTTTCTTGGCAGATAACTGACGGCAGATCAGGACGCAGAGCCATTTGCGATGAAAGGTTTTGACTGCAGAGATGAAAGTTTGTGAATTCCAAAGTACAACTACGTCTCTGGTTACAAAGAGAGGTCAATCCACTTGCGGTGACTAGATTTTAGTGGTGAGGGCGCCATAGGTGGATGAAAACGCACAGCCACAGCAGACGTGTCATCTATTTCAAGATTTCAGCTGTCTCACCATGTCTCGCCATTTAAAGATACTTTTTTGTTTTTTTGAGGAAGCCCTGAGAAGAAGATGAAATTTGTTAATGTGTCGTCAAAAAGCTGATCACCCGTGGAAAGTGTGGCACATACCTTTACACAGAGCTGCTGCAGAGGCTTGCTGGGGCTTTTTTTTTGGTGTATCAGCGCTCATCTGAAACGTGATCTTCCACATCTGCGTTTATCCACCGCAGACAAATTCCTGGCTACTGTAACTAAGGGGATTGTTTTGTTCCACAGCAGTGCAACTTCTACCCTCCTTTGACTGTCCACCCATAAAAGTGTCAAGATTGAAATATCTGGATTAAGAACGAGTGAAGCGGCTGCCATTTTCAACAGCTTGTGTGAAACGTCTCTGTCGTCGGCAGCACGGCCTTCCAGCAGGAGGAAAATGCATTAGTCCCAATGGATCGTAGTCCTCCGGAAACAAGATATGGTGCTTTTATTATGAAGGACACAAGTTAATTTATGTCAGAGCTTAAAATGAGCCTGTTGCCGCTTCTTATGTTAATGATGAAGCAGGTGTTGTGGGGTTTAACCTCAGAACAACAACTGGCTCTGTCTCAAGGTTGTGTCTGAATCCAAATGTTTTCCTTTCCAAAGATTATTAGTGGTTTGTAAAGTTAATATCAATCAAAGTAATGATGTTTCATTGGAACGAACCCTGAGGAGCTTTAGAAAAACAAACACGAGAACATGCAGGCACACGTTTTCACCGCTTACAAGAGTTACTTAAGAGGTTCAGAGAAGGCAACCATACACAAACGTTACACAGCAGCAGAGTCAGAGAAGGAGTGTGACACTGTTGAACTTTGCATGGCGTGCCCGTGCACGCAGAGGGCCTCTTGCTAATATCGAAGCATTCCCATCTGCCATTGTCTTGACAAAGCAGAAGCCTGAAGATCACAGCTTGGAAAAAACTGCAGAGCTAACATCTCCCTACCTCCCTCCCCTCCCCACCTCTCCTCCCCTCCCCTCCTCCCCTCCCTCCCCCTCACTCACAACCAGTGATCGACACACTGACTCATGGAATGAACACTTCAGCTAAGGCTGAAAGGAGGCATCTGGATAGCATCTCTTGCCTGGATCCTCTGAACTATCCAGCCTCTTGAAACGTTTTGTCGCCATGCTGTCCAGGCTGTGCCATTTTCATTCCAGTGCAGCCGCTCTGCTCTTCCACCTGTCATCTGCACTCCGAGCTCCCTGCGGTCGACCTGCTGACAGAAGAACGTGAGGGGAGTCACAACAGCAGCGCCGGGGGAGAAGTGTATTGATACAGCCTACACACTGTATTTAGCTGCCAGTGGGTTCCTCTGCTGATGGAGTGCTCATTATTCTTGGACAATTAAAACTATCCTTTGTGGAACTAATCTTTCTGTTACAGTAGGCAACAGAGTTTATTTTTTTAAGTACGATATCAATGATAGTTCAACCTTAAGCCCCAGATGTCAGCGAGAGGTAACAGTTTGAGGAATTAGAGGCTTAATCTCCAGAAATAATACAGCCTGGAGCGCTGCAACAACTCTTTTGCCTTTTTTTCTGGTTCCTTTTTGCTACCTACATTTAATTGGGATTAAAAAAAACAGCTAAAAGTAACTAGGTACATTAAGTACTGTACTGCATGTTTGTGGTACTTGCACTTTACTTGAGTATTTCTATTTGACTCTGGGTTTTTCTTTTTTTTTTTATTCTAATAATCTGCATAAAATTCTACATTAAGTTTCAGAGACAAATATTATACTTTTTTACACCACTACAGTTATCTGACAGCTGTAGTTACTAGTTATTTTTCAGATTACATACAAATTTTACATGCAAGACATATAATTAAATGATTAACTGTTAAAGATTAAGCTTTAAGCCAACGGTACACAAAGTATAAATTAGCTAATATTAAAAATCCAATAATATAATATATGACGATATACTACTTACAGGGGCCATTTTATTCTGCATAACTTCAACATAAGTACACTTCCGTACTTTTACTTAAGTAAGATGATGTTTCATGTACAGTACTTCTTCTACCACTGAAGACCCCCACACAAAAGTAGTGTCAATAGCATGGACACTTTGTTGCTAAACGTTCCAGAATGCAATGCTTTACCTTTGCTAGACAATGTAAATGTGGCACCGTAGTGTGGTGCAAATTGTCTGAAATCTCAAATAATAGAGTGACCCACTGAGCATTTTTCATATAGAAAATAGTGAATGAGTGAGCAAGAGAATGATTTCAAACACAGCCTCTGTCTCTATGAGGAACAACAAAGCAATGCGTCCAAGCAAACAAGACTCATGCAAACGATGGAAAGCGGGCAAAACTCAGAATGTGTGTAAGACGGGCCCGGCTGGTTCATTCTGTGGACTGTTTTAAAATATGTTCACATTCTGAACATTTTCTGTCTGAAGTTAAAGTTTTCTTACGTCTGACAGATTATGGCATCATGGCATGGAGTTTAATGTGCAAAATGCTCTAATTTTAATGCTTATTTTTCAAATGTGCAAACTACTTAGCAAGAGCACCTGTGAGTTTAGCACCCACTCTACCACCCAGATGTAGTTAGCTGGTAGAGCAGGTTGTCGATAAATTGTAGGGTAGGTTGGTTCGATCCGTGGCTCCCACTGCCCATTTTAATCCTAAATTCCTCCTAATGTGTATATGTAAGGGAAAAAAATGCAAGTTTCCTTGGGTAGAGGTGTCCAAAATAATGTAATATACTTTTTTTTTTTTACATTCTTGGTTTATAAAATTCAAACATCTCAGCATGGTTTTTTTTTGTTTTTTTGCATATACCAGATTTTCCAGGCCAGGTCTTGTGGGCACTATGAGCACTCATGCACTGCTGGAGACAGTTTGTATTTCACTCTTAAATTTCAATTTGTTTCTTGCTGTTTCCTCTAGTGCCCATACTCGACGCTATAATTACATTTGGGCAATAGGGTCTACAGTATTTCAATTAGTAAGAATGGGGCACGTTTCACTGTTGCAGCCCCACTTTGTGATTCAGGCTGACATGAAAGCAGGGATGTCATGTGATCACATGATAAGGCCAACCAAGCAGGACATCCACCTGGGTGTAGTTTTACAGAAAAATATTGCCTAGTTAAAGTACTACAGCAGCCAAATTTACCTTGGTGCAAAACTTTAGTAATGAAGAAACTGCATTACATGGCAGTCTTATTCCAAATGTTCCATGTAGGAATAATTAGAAATAGAATAAGCAAAAAATTAATGTCTGTCTCTCTGCAGGTGACAGTATATTGTCTTTGCCATGGTTCCTCAGTGAAAACGCAACATATAAAAGAAAAACAATTAGACACAAAACAACTACATAAAACATCTGTTTCAGCTCTCTCAAGATCATCATACAGCATGTAAACCAACAGGGGTCAAACATAAATTTCAGAATCTCATCAGAGTATATTCAATACATCATGAACAGGACAAGATTTGCAGTCATTAACATTCGCCTCGATCAACAGGGAAATAAGTTTGACCCGTTGCAGTTTTGTTACTTTAGAACCTCGATACAGATCTCTTGGTTTTCACAGGATGTCTCCTTCACAGCATGTGAGAATGCCCGCAGCCACCATCGCTGAAGAGGTGATGTATGAGGTTCAAACCATTGATGTTGGCCCATAATAATCCAGAGACAAAGCTGAGAGTGTTTGGAGAAACACAAATACTACCACCATGGCTTTACTTTCAGTACAGCCGGGCCAGATTCATTCATCAGCCTATCTCTGATCTTCTGCTTGAGTTGCATTACCCTCACCTTGACGCATGCTGAGGGGAGATCAGGTTAATGGCCATTAATGGTGAAGATGGTAATACTGATGAAACCTTTGATCTTTTGTGATAAAGGCAGAGGACTGTTGCTCCAGCTTTTCTTGTCAGTGATGGTGTAACAGCTGTGCTTTATATGACGGAAATCATACATTCTGTTTGGCACAGCTTCACAGCATTGTGACGGATTATGAAACAGCAGTGAAACTGGGTGGAAAGATTAGCTAATCTTTATAAAAACTTTGGTTAAGGTTGAGGCTAAAATTTGTATTTTTTGTTATTTTCTGTCATAGGCATGGTTAAGTGTTGTTAGACATTAAGTATGACTCACTTACTGTGGTTGCACTTGTTGTTTCTTCACTGGTATTCACTACAAAAACAACGGTTTGATGAATTGGTTGGGATTCATGTGGAAACAAAGAAACCTTTCAGACACAACATATAGCCACAACTCTTTTTGTTTCAGGTTTATGGAGTGGACAAAATTATAATTCAGTTCAGTTCAATTCAGTAACTTTATTCATCCTCAGTGGGGCAAGTAATATATATGTAGCAGAGCTCAGGCAATTAAACGCGTAAAACAAATTAATACAATAACAAGAACACCTAACAAATGCCTCAGACTGTGCTGTGTTAAATTATCACCTTAATGACAGTTTCAAAAACAATGTAATGTATAAATTTCACAAAAGCATTAATTATCGCAGGACTGTAGGTGTGTAGGTTATTATCTATTTACTGCATTCAGTCATTATCTGTGCGACGCTAAGTCTCCACTTTATCTCCATGATACTGCCATCAAAAATGTCACAAAACCGCCTCTTCATTTGTACATACAATATGTGGACACACTGACATGCACATTACATACCAGGGATACTTATTTGCTTTTCCAGGGAGACACTTCTGCCAAATGACAGGAGGTCAGGGGCCAGTTAATAAACAAACATTAATAACATTTATCAGATATCTTGTGGTGCTATCAGATGAGAATGCTGCACTGAAGCTAGCATGTTTTGACTCATGATGGTGCCTGATATTAGCAACCTTTCATACAGCAATTGTCATTTGGCAAATAAAACACAGTGGTTTAGGATTGGTATGAGGTGGCAAAATAAAGGTACATTCATCTCATGTGTTTTCATTGAATTGCCAGTTTTCATTGTCAACCTTTTGACGTTTGCTGTCCTCCAAGAGGCAAGTCCAGTAGCAGCAGCCCCGCACAGGGACATGGGAGAAGTTTACCCTCAGGTCAGGTTTATGTAAACTTTTTGAAGAAATCAAGTGTCACCACTTGCACTGCACAGATCGCTGATAGGCTAATATGCAACTTTAACAGCCAGTGGACATTACTGAACATTTACTAATTGGTATAGACAAAAAATGACCAGTCTGAATCAATTTATTTTCATTGTGAATTAGAAAATGGTCGGCAAGTATTGCGGGCCAGATTTAGCCCACGGGCCATAAGTTGAGTATCACTGTTATTATACAGTGAAAATAAATCATTTTGCTGATTATTTTGGCCTTTTTTTGTTAGATGTAAGTTTTCAAAATGAGGGTAATGTAAGTGCCATAAAGTTTAGATTATTGTTTTCAGAGTTTGCAAAGTTCATATAGGTTTATAAGAGTCAGTATATCATTTTGGACATGTTTACCAACTGAACTGTAAACTGGTAGGTAAGTAAATTTAGTCAGTTTAGTCTGCTGTGATTGTTTTACCCGACACTCTCTGTTTATAGTCCAGATTGGCTAATCTGAAGAATCTAGATAAGGGGAAAAGAAATACTTAGGGAGGAAGTACCCTTATGACATGAGTGAGCCAAGCAGCCAGCATCCTCCCGCTCTCACATCTCCAACCGCTGCAGATCTAAAAACTGAGAGGAGATAGGGGCCAGAGGAAGGCATGTTGAATTGCACATTTGACTTATGACTTGCCCTAATCGTGCAATCTACTTTGTGAATGATGGTGGTTAATGGGGTGTGGATGGTAGTTTCTCACTAAGTGCCATAGTTCATACATTTCAAGCCTCAGTAGCTTCGCTTCAACTGTCAGAAATGAAATGCTTATTGAAAAATGCTCCACAGTCTGGAGCAACATGGGGCTGGACGACAATCCATCCACAGGGGGCTTCATTCCTGTACAGGAAGGGTCCACAAGGTTGTGATGTGAAGGTTGCTGTTATGAATTCCTGCATAATACTCTCCACTTCCAATGAGTTGAGCAATGAATGTATCGTCCAAAACGGCTTACAAATTGTTTTAATAGTTTTACCATACTACCTATTTGGCAGAACGGATTCTTATTTGTTTTCACACAGAAACACAAAAATCTTACAAGGCACCTAAAAATGGGTCACTTTTAATATTTGAGATGTACTTTGGAACCATTTAAAGTCATTTTAAGACACTCAAGATAAAGGTGTCTGCAGAGAGCCACAAATGTAAAATGTGAATAAATGTTTCAGTGAAAATGGCATCTCCCTGATGGCATGAATGTGAAGCAGAGAGTTGCTAAAAGTAAGAATGCACAGTCAGCAAAGCATCCCTGAATAAATAAAGGCTAAATATAAGAAAGCAAACAGGATTTTGTTCATCCATATTCTTCATATTGTATTTTCTATGTCTAAGCTGTTGCTGTAAAAACATGTAGCTTCAATTACAAAGTTTGTTGTTTGTCTTTAGTTGAATGAATGAATGAATCATTTTGTCATTCCTCAGCACAAAGGGCAGTACAAAATGCATTAAAGTGACAAACAACAATACAGTATTTCAAGTGCCTAAATCCATTCTAAAAATTTGGGGTTTGACTTCATGAAAATCTTGGATTATAACTTTAAGTGCAAGATAACCTGAAAATCAAATACAGAGAAAAGAGAGGACCAATGCAAGCATTTAATAATGTCATTAGACCTATCAGGGCAAATGTTTGACATAAGGGAATCCCAGAGCTTATGATTACACTAAACACACCTGCGCTTTGTCATACAAGTACTGAAGAACTGTCATCCCCATGGTTCAATTACTAGAAACCAATGACTCCCAAAATTACATATATAGGTATTTTCCGGACTTTCATCGTCATGGTAACAATAATAAACATGGTTAACATTGTGAAACTACTTGGTTAGTTTAGGAAAAGATCATTGTTTGGGTTAAAATAACTATGTTAGTTACTTAACTTACGTACGTAACTTAAGTTACGTAGGCTACGTAAGTTAAAATAAGTCAGCGTTGACTTTTGGTTTCACACTGGACACAAACAGCGGCCTCCTGGGTCAAAGTCCTGTGTTGTTTGACTCATACATCCACCCACCCTGACCTCCTCCCCATGCAGTCTTTGGCGGTCTTCATAGGTCGCCGCCTAACAAATGTAAATATGGGTCATAATAAGCAGCTGCACAGACGACCTATACAGACATAATTTGGGGGAGGACAGTCTCCAAATACAACATATTAAAAAAAACTGTAGTCTGTTACTTACTTAAAAAAAATACATGATTGTCTCAAGGAAACCACATTTAACATGTGTTTGCTCGGCAGCAACTGTCAGGCTTACTGAAACCTGTATGATACATGATTTTCTTCAATACAACCAAATTCTCATGACAAGATAAGTAAAAGCATCCGTCTCCTCCCTCAGTTACCTCCCTGCTCCCATCGCTCAGCGCCCCACCTCCACTAATTGAAACAACAACGACTAACTTTTTTTTTGTCAATGTCAGCAACATGAGTGCCAAACCAATTGCATCCAATCAGTTTAATTCGCATTGGGCTGTGGTGGCGGACTCACGCTGATAGTGGCCTCTTGTTTAAAATGAACTCTGAATCTCTGCCCTTCCTCCTTTTCTACTCCACCCTCCTCCTTCCTAAAGAGCTCTGCTACTGAAGAGATGCGCTGCAAGAAATGTTGGTCTCAACAAACCATGCCAATCTTGATTTCTTTCCTACAAGATTATTATTGTTTGAATAAGTATAATCAGACAATGTGTTGTTTTATTGGCAAAGAAATTCGTCTTTTAAACATTTGCACTTAGAAAACTATGATACCATCTTTAAAAAAGCAGCAGTTGATTTCACATCATGTCAGAGGTCACCTTACCTCACTTTAACGGCAGTCTGTTTCCCCAGGAAAGAAAAAGTATTATTTTTTTAAATTACAAAAGCACCATGAAATAAGCACCGTTGAAAAAATTTGTATTTTTCAAGGACAGAAGCATCTTTTTGTACTGGATCTCTTTAACTTAAACAGATCCTGAAAGGTAATCTTTAGGTATTCTTTCCACAAAGGATAGGTTGCATATTTGAAACAAGCACCTCATTTTCTGCAGCGTGCTCGATGCCGCACAGTTGCTGCCTAAGCAGGCGGATCCTCTAATGAACCAGCGGGTATCAGCAGATGTGGGTCTATAACTTAATTTCCCCCCTCAGCTATAGAGCAGATCCTATGGCGTGTAAGTGGTCTTGATGGATGAGCACTACAGCTCATCATACCCCCATCATCAGCACCAACCCCCAGCATCCAGCACCCTTCAGCCCTGTCTTTACTGTCCCAGAATAACCACGCAACTGCAAATGTTAATACTGATGTCAAAACACATGGTTGAACAATATCGTATATCTTGCAGGTACTTGATTCAAGATTCTTCAGTGCACTTAGTCTTAACTGCAACATTGCATGCCCACATTTTAAAAAGGAGGCCCGAAATTAGTGCCAACCCACCTCACCAATGCTTGAAACATCAGAGCATCATCACTGTCAACTGATCCATGACAGGTAAGCAAACACCATCTGTTGATAAAGACAGTTGAAAGCTCCAGAAACAGTTAGTAAGTGAACCTTGAGTTGAGATTGTTTTGTCAAGCTTTGTTTTCCAAGGCCAAGAATGGACTTCCATGCTTACAGTATACGCCAACATGGATAAAATCACAGCTTCTGAGCTTGCATGTCAACAGATGAAGTCTGTGTGCTGAAAGCTCTGGAAAAGTAAGTGGACTTTAAGTTGGGACTGTTTTGTCCAATTACAGCATCTCTATAGTGAGCAATACATTTGCACTTGCTGGCAGATTTTGGCTGTGACAGAGAGAAAGATTTTCCAATTGATCAACTTACCTGTAACATGATGAGAACTCATATGACAAAATCATCCACAAAATAATATAATAACCAAAGGTCCACTTACTAGCCTTCATCCAGGGAATGAAAGCTTCACAAAGATGTCTACTTGTATTTGTTCAGCAGGACTAATTCATCGTTAAGTGTGGGTAAATTATGACTCTTTTCAATCTAAAAACATGGCCGACCAAGGTAAAGCTTCCAGCTGCTCAGATCTGATAACTGATGATCAGATCACTCCAGCAAGAACCTTATGCTTTATAGAAGAGTTTGCACAACAGTGAAATTGAAACATGACTGTTTCTCTCATTTGGTGAATCATCAGGTCCATATAGAAATCTGACTGGAAAGACCCCAATCACAAGCATCTGTCACTCTTGTTGGTTCCGTCTCACGGCTCTCATTAACCCTTTTTCCAGTAGCAGCAGTTGTTTTCAGAGAATAAGCTCTGATAAGCCTACTGTACACTACCTGCTCAGCACCAAACAGCAGAAAGACAAGGTGAGCATTAAGCTGGTGAACATAGTGGAGCAAGCCTGTCATCGCCAAACCAATTCGCAAATGCAAATTAGTCTGGAACCTCTCAGTTCATTTTTGATTTCCAAGGGGCGTTATCAACGGGCACAGACCAAAATGCCTCTGGACACAATTGGATAGACCTACAACCAACCAGAGCAACCAAACTTGTAATGTAGTACTGAGTGAATCCTGTTGGAATTTCGGCAAACACATTTTTCTTATCAACAAAAGCTTTAAGTGCAGTTGTTTGTTCGTCTTTTAGAGAAAATATACCATCCCGTTTGTTTAATACTGATGCAATAGCTGATTCAGAATGCTCCACATCAGTGGCAGCCATCTTGGTTGTTTACTCCTCTGTACAGGCATCGTATCAAACCCGCCCCATATTAGATAAACTGCTGTGAATGGCCCGACCCGGGCCTGGTTGGCTGGAAATCTGTCTGAATGGGACGGGGACCAGACGCAACTGCCAGAGCAAATAAAACATTGAGCTCGCAGATTCGTCTGATTCCCAGGCTATAGTGGAGCATTTAACAGTTAAAAAGCCAGATATTTCCCTCAGGAGTTGGAGGAGACCAAAAGCAGAGCTAAAAGGAGAGTGACTACTGGACTTACATTCATCAGGTAGACACAAACACATTAATGCTAATCTTGCTAACATGTTGCACTGTCCAAGTGGTCCAAAAATCAGAAGGTGTAGGCTTATCCTTAAGATAAGGATAAATAATTATTTAGGGGATTTTAAAGGGCCCATGTAATGCTATCTTTACTTTAATCTTTAATTGTTTTTGTTTACGTCTAATTGTGTAGGACGAGGTCACCATTAAAAATTCACTGTTTTCCAGGAAACTTAAAGTGTGTATTTCATGGAGTCTTTAAAGCTTCTAAACCATGCCCACTGTTGAATGCATCTCTGTGATGTACATAAAAAAATGTGACGTGTCATACTGATCTTTTACAAGCTAAATTCTTGAACAGATAAAGTCATTCAAATTTGTAATTTAGCATGACGGCCTGCAGCGTGAACGTTGTCTGAGAGGTGGTAGAGAGACCAACTAAACACACAAACCCACACACACACAAATGCAAACACACATACATACACACAACACACACAAACCCAAACACACACACACAACGTCTTCTCAACATATCCTCTGTCCCTCTCAAGGGCAGGGAGCTGTGGTTGCTGCTGGAGGGCCGAGGGGACCATGTGGCGAGGCGTCCATATGGGGTAACCTGAGTAAACGCAGGGTAAAGCCACCGTGCGTCGGTGCACTCTGTTGACTGTTTCAACAGCCATGTTTTCCCAAAGCAAGAAAAAAGTACACTAAGAGGGGTGCCTTAAGTCACGGCTCAGTTCACTCAGCTATCTCGCTTCAGGAACCTGATCTCACTCACTTAAAGACTGCAGCTTCCCTCAGCTGCACTGCTTAAACCTGCTCTCCTGGTATAGATTTTTACCTTAACTTTAAATGTTGAATTAAGAAAGAAATTTTGTTTAAAGTGGGTATTAAGTTTACTAATTTGCACAAATGTCTCTCTTTATAAAACGCCATTTCCGCAGCTGATGCAAGCTTCTATAACATGTCTAAATGTAGTTTGGACTGTCTCTGTTCTTTTATTTTTCCCTCCCTTCAATTCACCTGCGGATGCAGTCGCAATCAAAAATGCTAATTACCCAAGTGGCTTAATCAACATTAGAATAATTACGCCATTAGAATACAAGCAAGCTGTGATGAATATGGGATGGTAAACTCGTGTAAAACATGTGCTGTTTATTTGATTAACATCAGGATGCAAAGATGGCTCCCCAACCAACAAAACAGGTGATTGAATGAAACTGAAAAAATACTGAGGAAGCAAAGCAGAGGCTGGATTCCTTTAGCGTGAAGCAACAAAGAACATATTTAATAAGGAGTAATAGTCACTTAATAAGCTACATTTGCTCTATCTGGTGTATCTGTGCTCCTCGTGTCTCTTTTCTGCTCCCACATTTACATGTATTTCTCACCTGGACAAGCTGGAGACATCACTGTACAGTAAGTCTGAGCCCCGGGCTGCCGTAGCTATGGAGAAGAAGCCAGTCAGAGGCAGGAATCGCAGCGGTAGCAAATTTAAAACGCTTTGTTTTTGCAGCTGTAAACAAAACATCATAGTTGCTTAATTCATCCAAAATCGAACCACAACTTACAAGTAATTACAACTAATTTAAGCTGTAGATTATAAAATCAGTTTTCTCAACAGCATTATCTTTAGCTCCCGTGTGCCATTAGCAGCAGACGACAGATATTTCTTGCCGAAATGCACCTTGGGAGTCGTATAGCTAACTTCACCCCATAAGATTTTGTGTACACAGTCTTGTCCCTACAACTTTTTGGCAAAGAACCAGTTATTTCCTAATGCAGTTGTTAATCTTTTGGACTGATGATTCAAACAGGAGAGTTTGCCGATCCAAGCCGCGGAAGTGCTCCACCTGTCAGTCATGTAACATTGTCTGGGAAAAATAAACGGGATGTTTACTTCCAGAACCAGGGGTGCCTGAAATAGCCCCTCCCACTATGACTCTGGAGATAGAACTTTAGGGCCATTAAATAAATAAAATAAAAAATGTTAATATTTTGTCAAAATAGTTTCATGTAACTCATTTTTGACAAAAATGTAGAAAGATTATGTGGAACGATTCAACAGACAATGCTTTTCAGTTAATCAAAAAACAGAAAATTACGTCCAATTTACAAAATTAATCCTAAGAGTACCTACTCCTCTGCTGTTTGCAAAAGAAGCTAAAATTATTGATTTCCAATTGAATGAGAACTGGGCTGAGCCACTCAGTTTATCATCAATATTTAAGTGAGCGGTGAATAAGTGGTATTTAAGGGCTGTTTTGCTGATGTTTTGACCTTAAGTGTCTCATTTTGGAGACAAGGAGGGGAGCGTTTTGGGGCTAAGCCGGGTCAATATTGAGACACACACAAGTCAATTAATGCCGTAAAGTGTCTTTTCTCCTCTTTCTCTGTTCTTCCTGAGTGACAGACTGAACTCTAAACACCATCTGCTAAAAAGTCTCACTAAACTTGACCCCGCCGCCCCGAGGGGTTGGCTGACCCCTGTCGCCAGATCCTGCTCGCTGCAGCATCCAGAAAACCAAAGCCTGGGAGTGAGTCAACTTGACATGACGCGAGGAATCAATGATTTATCACCGGAGAATTTATTCAGCCTGGAGAATCATAACCTGCACCGTCAAAGCAAAAGCAGCAGGAATACAGCGGGTGGAGGGGGAGGACATTAACAGCCCATAAATCTGCCAGAGAGGTCCACAAGTGTTCTGTCTTTGCTGCTATTTAAGATGACGGACATGAGGGCTAGACAGCATGTTACCCAGAATGCATTCCACACAGGCGTCTGAGTGAGGTGCACTTGCACTGACTCGTAGAGGGCGTTGTTGATTATGCAGGATCTGTTTTTCATCTTTTCTCACAGTTTAAGACAATGTCTGAGACGCCCAGAGGCTGCAGACCAGCTTTTAATTATACAGGGAAATGTTTTATTTTTCTTTATTTAAAACAGGGAAATAATTCATTGTCTCTTCCATATTGTTTTAGAATAGGCGAAGATGGCAGGATAGTCATTAAATGTACAAATATTTGCATTTTTGTCTCCTCTGGGGGATCTGTGGAGCGGCGGTTGTTATATAAACATTAATATACAGTTCTTGTTATTACTTCTGCTGATGAAAAATGAGGGTTAAGATGCATTTCACATAAAATCTTTGTTTACCGAGTTTGCCATCATGAAGTCTGAACAAAGTGTGCATCTCCTTAAAAGTTTCTAGAGCCAAAAAGAGGAATGTTGTTCTTTTACAAAGAAACCACATATCATTAAATGTCTTGGTATTTGTGGGCCATTTTGTGTTTCTATTAACTGGAAAAGTATCCTTACACCTTGAAACAACTTAAGTTTAAAAATGCTTTGAAAGAAAATACCTCTTTCCATTCCTGGTGACACAAACGCGAGGTAACGTGGTGACGTGGGTCCAAATCCGCCCGACAATGCAACTCAACTCACCTAAGACATTTCTGAAGCTGCGTTCAGACAGAAGCAAATTCTTTTTGCAGTCTGTATTTATTCACACCAAACAATCACTGTGCCTGTGCAGATGTCAGCTATTCACTATGACTGTTTGTGGAGAGTGGCTAACAGAGTTATGCACCCATTTTTCGCCCAAGTTTCAATTCGCACCAATATGCACGTCTTCCAACGACTTGACATTGTATGCAGTGGCACCACCTCTGAAACTGCTTCATATTCAGTTTGAACGCACCATGAGAATTTGGAAAATCTAGAGAATTAAAAAGTTTTCCGACAATGAAAAAAATCACAAATTTAACATTTTAATTATGTTATATTTCCTAAATTCAATTCCCCAGCTTTATGGTAGACACTAGATGTTGTTTCAAAGCCGTCTCCACACTGCCACATATGTAACTGTTGTGGAGAATAATTTTCATAAGATATTTAATCTAAAGAATCATCAGAATCCGTAATCCAACCTGTGTAGGTTGTGTGTAATCATACAATGCAAACTCCTATAATATTAAGGAGGACATGACCTCAATTCCTCAGTGCTAGCAACAGCCCTGAGGAGGTGATTTTCAGGTCAAAGTTTTCTATACATCTAGGTGAATGGGTTTTGGTTGAATTTGGTTGTTTTAACAGCTTTTAATTAACTAAATTAAAATGCCTGTTAACCTCTTGTCTAAAACACTTTTTATTCAAATTTAACCCACACCCCTTTGATGTGTTTTGACCTAAAAATCACCGAAACCATGCTTACTTGTGGATACATTTGACTGCAATTAGAGATCTACTGCAGTTCTGTTGACGTGGCTGATGAGTTTAGGTATCTATCTAGCCCGGCTGAAACGTCAGGACCTGCGATACTCTGTGCTGGACAATAGATAACATGCTGCAGCTATTGATCTCTGCTGGTATTTTAAGTTTTGGGTGAGGGGCGCTCTATCAGGTTTCCAGACACAACTGCTCAGTCTGCCTGCTAGCTGCCCCATCTTTAGAGCCCCCTTATGTTCCCAGAGCTGGTCAGCGGTGGGGTGTGCTGGAGTAGCAGGTTAACTCTAGTCCTTAAGAGAGTAAAGACAGATGGCAAAGTTGAATCAGAAATAGCCGTGCCCTTAATGGTCTGGAAGCATCAAATAAACTTGTTTGCATTTGTCGATCACCCATTTATTGGTAAATTCTCCATATCAAAACCTTTCTTACAATTTGTCTATTTTTTCTTACCCCCTATACCCCCTGTCTCCTATAAACAACATATATTTTCTTACAAATAACTAGAATTTATTACTTTTAAAGAATTTTCAACTTTTTGTTGCAAGATTCTGTGGAAAGCATTGTTAAACTGAATGCTTTGAACCAACCTCTGCATTGTGTCCTGCCCTGACATCCAGTTTCAGACACAACCACATCCAAGACAATGGGAAGAGTACATGCAAAGGCTAATTTGAACCCACCATATCAGCCACCATTATCACAGTAAGAGACAGAGACCCTGGCAGTGGGGCTGATTACAGATACTGTGGTGTTATTTGAGAAATTGCTCATTTGGCAAATGCTTGTGTTGTCTGAAACCTAAATCCTCATTTTCATCGATGCGTTTCATGGGATTTGTTTTTTAATTTAAAGAGACAAAAGAAAACCAAAACAAAGACATATAGTGGGACACATAATCATTGACACATAACTGTTCAACAGTACATTTGAGCCTCACATCCAACCTTGATAGACCCATCCCTCAAAACAAAAACACACGACTCACAAGGGAAATAAGCAACAGTGAGCCTAATGATGGAAACAACTTAATGTGGCAGCAACATCGCCCAGGCTCCTCCCTGACAGCGCAGTTTGGCATTGTGTGCATGCGTAATGTCCATTTGGGACGGGCAAGCTAATTTAGCGCGCCCGAGAACAACACCGTGCGGCCCTAATGATCGCCCCTACCACAATCATACTGTGGTCCAGTCACAGCGCAGGCATGGCTGCTAAGCCGGGAATTCATTTGAAACTGAAGCTGAGGTTTTGAAAAATGACATTTCCCTGTTAGAACGACCTTACAGGAAATATGTGGGCAGCGAAGCGTCCTGACGTTAATGAGACACCTTGCAGCTGTGGTGCAAATCAAAAACTCAGTGGGTTCTGCCTTATTTTCCTGATCTTATTCCCTTTCTTCCTCTCAATCCCTCAGTCTGTCTTTGACTCTTTCAGTCCTTCACGCATGTACTCGAACATATGCATACCCACATACACACACTGTTGACCACACTTGGACTAGAACTTCTTAAAACCTTACATCTGGCCCACAGAGATGACTGACATGACAGAAACAAAGACAATCAGTGCTGTTGTTGAGTATAATCGCTTAGCACTTGGCTACGGTGCTGTAATTGATCGTGTGAATGATGAACCCCTGGACTGGAGTTTCGGCTGGCGGTGGTGGTGTGTCTCCAAAAGTCTTCCCCAGGGAAACATCTTCCCCACCTCGTGCCACTGGCCTTCTCGGTAACGCTATATCCACATCAGAGAGGTTGGCCCCATTGATTTAGCACTTAGCTCCATCGTCCCATATGAACAGTTATCATTTTTGGCTGGGGGCCAGAGTCCAGGCGTCAAAGTTACCAATCAATGATCCAAACTTTGGAAATGGGGGTGGCAGAGTTTAGGATGAGGTGTAGATTACTGGAAAAATGGTGTCATAGGGAGCTGGGTAGATTTATAAGGGCACATATCAGGAGGTAATATGAATGACTGCCATTGACATTGATGTTGTTAAACAGAAAACACCTACTTTATTCATATTTTTGAAATTTTTAGAAAATGTTCTTGTAATAAAACAGATACATCAAGTTGCACTCTTCTTGGACATGTAAAGAGCACAGAGACGATTCAAGCAATAAAGCTAGTAGATTTGACTACAACTTGTTCAGCTTGTTATGTGAGTGTATTACTCTGCAAACTTAAAGTGAGACATAATTGAGTCCAACATGGAAATCCTTTCAGGCTTATGGTAGCAGACATTCATGGAAGGTATCAGTGGTAGAAGAGTACATTTTCATTTTCTGGGTCATAAATTTGCATCCTGTTCATCCTCAACAAATGTATTTTTACACTCTGTGTTAGCCATGCAGACTCATTTGTTTCTCAACCTGATTGCCAGACAAGAATGTCAATATTGGACAATATTGCAAAACTCCAAATTGTGGTCAATGACAAACTATTTTTACTTCCAACATTTAAATTTCTCTCTTTCCACAATACCTGTGCATGGCAGCTATGGAATGGTTAAGGTTAAGGAAAGAAAAAGGCAATTTCAAACGTTGATCCTCATAAGTTGACTTAAATGATTGCATCTGAGTTATGAGCGCGCAGCCTTGCCATTCTTTTTAGGGAAAAAATCATGGTTCGGGCAAATTAGCTGGTTGAAGTTTGGCAACTAAAGCACTTGGTTGAGGTTAGGTTAGGTCTCACAATAATGGCTAATAAAAAGGCAAACGTTCATTGCAAGTCCATTATGAGAATGCAAACTCCGGTCTCCTGAATGAAAGGCTGACACGCTACATGCCCATCCACCACCTCCACCGCCACAGACTAAAGTAACGCCTTGCTACATAAAGGGCACACTACTTCCTGCTCTAGCAATGAATGTTGGCACTGGACTAAAATCATGAGGTGCACAATTGTTCAATAATGGTGTAATTCTTAGGATACTGGGCTGGGTTTTTTTTCCAGGTAAACTGTAATCAGTAACTATCATCTGTAGATTTGTGTCATATCTTACACCTGTGCTGTTCCACATGTGAAAAATACCTTGTCAACACTAACTAACTAACTGTAGAGTGTGCACTTAATTCAACAGATGTGTTTCAGTACATTGTCTTCATTTGAAGGGCCAATGAAAATGTTGAATAAAGTGCCGACTGTTCCAGTGAGTCTGCTGTTTTTCATATTTAGCTCACCTTTTGCTTGAACACCTAGTTGATTGGCGAGGTAGTGTCGGTTCACTGTTTGTAAAAGCATGTACAATTATGCAGAAAGCCTGTTTTTATTCATCATGACTTTCTGGTCACGGCATCAGTTGAGAGACTGCTTTCCAACAATCAGACAACTTTCTCCCTTTCTATCAAGAGAGTTTCGTTTGCACTCCTAATTTCTTGGACAGTCTGTTTAAGCACTCTCTTGGGACTGCAGGGCAGCATGGCAGAGCAGATGGGAAGTTTTGCTTAGAGATCATCTGCATGAGATTTGTGATCTGACCCCTTTCTCGGGGGCCACAGTTTGTCTACATGTTTTCATGTCTGAGTTACTGACTCGGCCAGTGTGAGCTCTGAGATTTCACTAAAACTGAGACAACCCCGTAGTGAAAAAGGGCACCAGTAGATATTTGTTACCTCCTGCAACAAAACCTGCTCTTAACAAGTAATGAATTGGATAAAATTGGGGATTAATGGCAAATGTGATTTTACACCTTCACAGCTTCACAGTTCAGCCCGGCATCCAAAGATTTATGCTCATAATGAAAGATTCTGTTGCACACAATTTATGTCCAATGCTAACGTTCAGTACCAATGCAGGGAGTGGTGGGGCCCTTAATTTAGGGAGGTGAAATAAGGGTGTGGAGGTTGAAGTGGTGCTGCATCTGATCTTTGTGAAGATGTCCAGAGTTTGCGTTTTTCTACAGACCAAGAATCATGGATTGATTTTTTTCCCCTAACCTTAAATGAGTGTTTTAGTTACTTGACCATACCTCCATTTGCCATTACCACAGTCTTTTCCTAACCTTAATCATCCAGCACTTCCCAGATATTGTATGAATAAATCATATTTCACGAAATTAAAACATTGCCTTTGAACATAATCCAGTATTTTGCTGAATCGTCCAGCGTCAAAGTTCTGTCTGGCAATAACGTTGCAGTTTGGCAGCCCTAAGAGGAATCAGGAAATAACTTTTAAGTGGTTCATATTTCATATTTGCTCTACTCAGTGACCAGGAGTGGGAGGGATAAAACAAGCAGCAGCAGTTTCAAGCTAATTGTTGGATTATCCAGCTTTCTTATATGGAGCACTCAGTTCCTGAGCAGAAGGTTGTTTATTTTTTGTCACTTTCTGTCACAGGTTGTCAAATTAACAAACTGACAAACTATTTTAAAGAAAGTTGTCATTATACAAATATAACAGCCTGTGCTGAAGTATCATTACAGCAACTTTAACTTTATGGAAAGCAGAGAGAAGTGTATACAGTAGGTTTTAATGCCAGGCTCCAAAGACTGCAGTTGAATGCTCAACATAATTTGAAACACAGTAGATACAGTTGCAGAGGTTATTTTTATCTCTGCCTCAAGGCACATTTATAATTCAAACGGTTGGCATTTAAAAGCATCAAGTTATAGTTCAGGCGGTATACATTTTCACTGTATTAATGCTTGTATTTATAAGCAGTGAATCAGTATTCATGTGAAAACAAGCTTGTACATGGTTATTTTTTTCTCAGGCTTTCCAGCTTGGATAAATATCCTTCGTTATTCAGTTTAAAAATAAACACATTTCTCAACCTAATATTTTTCTCCCCAAAGGAAGCACGTCCTGGTTAATCAAACCTTATTACCCTTTACTGGAAATACTATTAACGGAGGAGCGGTTTCTGAGTGGAGTCATTTAGCATCTTCTTCCCACGTTCTCTAAAATTGGGACGGCTAAATGATGTTATCATTGCCTTGTTAATTCACCTAATAATTTCTCATTTATTTAGATGATGAGGTCTATAACTCAGCTCATCCAGCTAATAGTCTACCTGTGGATTAAACAAATAACACTTTTGGAAATACAGTACTCCATAAGCCTTTTTTTTTTAGTTCTGTTAAGTAGCCTGCAATATTTTATGTCTCCTCAGCAACTCGGAGATGATGAACAAATTCATCTACAAGAATTAAAAAATTAACTATGTGCTTTTTCCTTTCAGCTGTTTTCAGTGACCTATGCTGCTAAAGATTTATGTGTACCCAGCCTAACCAAACTAACTGCTTTGCATGTTCAAAGAGGACCCGACTGCACCGCCCTTACACAGACCTCTCTGTGTCACAGTCTGAGGTTTGCAGTTACATTTGAATACAACTGCAGAACGTGAACAACAACGACGCACTTGTCATACAAAAGCTACCAGAACATTTTAGACACAAATACATCGACAGTAGAAGAGGAAGGTTACGTAACAGTGTTACAGAGTTGGCAACATGTTTGTCTCCATTCTGTATTCCCATTTCAGCTTTTCTTTCAACAATATCCTCAATGTTGCTTAACATGGAAACACAGAAGTCTGCCAGATGATAACAATCATATAGATTTATGCTGCTAGGACCAGCAGTTTCAATTATTTCAACTTTTTTTTTGACATATCATGTTTTATCCTTCATTTTGGCATGGCGGATGGCTCTAAATACTACAATACCCATGAGCCTCAGCCGCCATTGCCAGAGCTGTAGCAAATTCAAAACGCTTTGTTGTTGCAGCCCCATAGTTGCTAAAATTCAACCAAAGTTGACCCCAAAATTAAAACAATGAACCGATTCAAGCTGCAGAATATAAAGTCAGTTTTCTCATCAACATAATGCCTGGCTTACACCCGGCATATTTTCAAGCTTCACTCCCGGTACACAAGCTTGTACCTTTGACTTTTTTATCAAAGAACCAGATATTTTCTGAAACCGATTATCTGATGAACAACACTCATATGAGCCTTTTGGTGATTTTGCACTCCTGGTAAGATAAAGAGACACCAGGGTTATTTTTTTCAGTTTCAGAATTTACAAGTGGTTGGTTAAGATTAGAGTAAGATTATCTTAACGGTTAAAAGAAACCAGCACTGACTGTTTTGTAGGCGAAACCCTGTCTCCGGTATTGAGGTAAGATGCTATGTGCACCCATCCATCCCCCCCCAACATCTTCCTGTTTCCTGGTGAGTGTGTTAAGACTGAATGCAAAGCAAACATTGGCCTCATCATATTTGCATGAATTTGACAGCTGGAGTGTTTTTGTAGTCCGTGTTTGTTCACCACATTAAACAGCCCATGTAGACTATTGACTGTAACTGTTTGCTAGGACAACACTGAGTGTGGAGTGTCCCAGTGTTCTCAAAACTTACCAGGAAATCCAGTTATTTTCTGTTAATTTCCTTCCAGTTTGGCTCCATGTTTCTCTTGTCTCAGTGCATTCAGGAAGTAGAGTGGAGCCGTGGGATCTTTGGGAATTTTTCACTCAAGTGAAACATGGACATAGTTTCAACTTGCTTCACACAGCTGAGCAAATTCAAAACGGTTAGCATTTTCTCATGTCTCCATGTCTTTTCATTGATTTTGTATGCAATCACATCTGCTCTAAAAGAATTCCTCTGACTGAAATTTCATGTTTACAGTGAAGGTACCTTCAGAACTTCACGTTATTTCCCGCATTGCTACTGAACATAAACTTAGGTCATTTTAAAATGTTGAACAAAAGACCAATATTGTCTATTTTCTGGTGTGCACTCTCCTCAATTCACCAATCAGACTCACTGCCTCAAAGCCAATCTGCCTCTTACAGCTTGCATAAATGTAAGCTTCTAATTAATCTTTGCACATATCCTACTCCATCCTGCAGTTACAAAATAAAATACATGTCATTTAATATAAAACGAGTAATATTAGCAGTAAGAGGTGACCAGGAGGGAATCTGCATCATACAGCACTCCTAAACTTGGGCTGTACATCTCCGTTTAAGAGGTCTCATAAAGATTCACTGCGTTTTGTGCTCTAAGCCAGGAGAAAATTGGGTGCCATTGCAACAAATGAATACCACCGTGTCTTGGAGGCAAATGAAAACCCTTCACTCGGAGTGGATCTGAGCAGCCAGGAGTCATCGTTGGCTCTCCCTGGTGTCACCTCTAGCCTATTAGTCTCTATAAAGGATGATGAATTAGAGAAGGAGGGGGAGGAGAGCCTCAGCACCGATGCTGAAGATGGGGGTCATAAGAATGATAAAGTGAACAGCATGAGTGCTTTAATGGGCGACGCCAGCAGAGAGGGCGGAAAGAAGGGAGGAACATGAAATCTTAAAGAGGGGATTTCCATGTTGTTCTCTCTCAGTCCTGGAGGCCAATACAAATACATGAGCCTTTCATAGGAATCTCAATCTGTTTTCTCAGGTAGCACATGTGCTACTCTGTTGGCCCAACTACTGACAGGTGGCAAAATAAACACTGTTCTTCAGTTATTACTGTTCTGCCATTTCACTAAGACACTTAGACATTTAGATAAAGAGATAAAACAAAATATTAACGGTTTCATTTTTTGCACGTACAATGTCATTTAAACACTGCTGCAAATTACAGTATGTTATTCATTTGAAATCAGATGTCACAATTAGGTCAACATTACAAGTCAAAATTCGGTATAATAATAATGCGACATTTAGGTGTTGCATAATTTGAATTTATAATCCTTAAGATTTTCATGAAATTGAATCCTGTTGTTGATACTATTTATGGTGGGCATTTTTTCAGCATTAACCATTGAATTTATTTATAATCTGTAATTACCTCACTGTTAGTGGCCGGAGTCCACCATTCCCGCACAGGATTCAAATTGCCTCCCTTTACACAAGGGATTCACAGATGCATGCAAGTAATCCAGTGTTACTGTTTATACTTTTATCTCATTGATATCAGCCTTAATGTTAACTGTTCACTTGCCTTCAGTTGTATTAAAGCTGTATTAATTTACTGCTACAAACCCAACATTTCCTACTGCTGCTTCGTATTAAAACATCCAAGTGGTGGCTTTTATTGTGAAGCAGTCACAGGAAACTTGTATTTGTCACCGAGGTTAGCGCTAATGCGATCGTTCATCAAAACAAAAGAAGACAACATTTTTTAACATTTCTTGACTGCGGATCAGTTTTAAATATTACTTTATTAGTGTATTGGACCAAGAAGGAGCAGCCTGAGTTGTTGAGCTGCTCTTTTTACTGTGCCTTCCTGTTGTATGTAAACCTGGACCAGTGTGTGGCATGAAATCAGATCACATTTGCTTCTAGCATGATGGGAAAAGGACAATTGTTGACCAACGTGAGTTTGTTTGGCTGCACTGTAAACAGATACACCAATTGTTCCTCTGTTACTCAAGGACTGTTTGCTGTAGTATTAAACCACACTTAACAATGTTTATTCTTTTGAGATTTTTTTTATATATATATACTTTTTTTGCAATACATTCAAGATCCAGTGCTTCCACACAATTGTCAATATGTTTACATGTATTTGCAATAGTTATAATTTTTGTATTTCACACACCCAGTGATACCGACCAAAAGGAAGAGGGGAGCAAAAAAAAATAATAAGAAGAAATATATACATATATATATACACATACATACAAAAAACTGCAAAAAAATGTTTATTCTTTTGAGATTTGAAATGAGTTTCAATATATTACTGCTTAAATATAAAGGAATTAAATCAATTTGTGATAGCTGGGTTTTTTTATATAAAAAATGAAATATCTTGGGAAACTTTTAAGAATGTGTATTTTTGCAGAATGAAAGCCCTTTTAATAACACCAATATATTGTGTGTTTGTGGCCTTGATGAAGAGATTGGCATGCCTTTGTGGGTCATTACATTAACAACTGATGCTGGCAGATCAGTGCAGCCACGGAAATAAACCTTTTGCCTCTTGAGATGAGAGTCAATCATATCTTTACTACGTGAGACAGTGAAAACAAATGGCTATCATATAATATTCCGAAAGAAGAAACACTTAGTCTGAGCTCTTAATGGGTCTTTGTCTTGCAAAACCTTTCATCTGACATTGACAAACGAGACACTGTCCTACCTGGAACAACAGCTTATGCATTACTTCAATGATAATGGCTGGACTGAATGAGGTCATGTGTTTTTTTTACTTATTCACATTGCAGCACTCCTACTCTGCTCCAAGGCTATATTTGCTCATAGAGGCAACTTCAAATTTGTGCATGTTTCAGTTAGTATAAAGTGGACATCCATAGTCTTCAAATGAAATTAAAATATCAGTAGGTCAATAAATTGTACTGTAGTCAGTATATTTGGTTTGCATTTTTAGTCTGACAGCTGACATTTGTTCTGCTTTTCAACAGAAAATTCATCAGTAACAATTATATTTTGCTGTTATTATATGTCTTTTATCATTGCCAGTAACCTGCATTTCTATGAGTGTACATTTTAGTATTTTGGGGCTATTTTGCTGTTAATGATACACTCTAAGCTGTGAGGTAAAGTAACTCAAATGGACACTCTGTCATAAAAACAGACGTGTTGAAAGTGACACATCCTCCCTGCGAGTGTATTAACCTCTGCTTCTGCTCCTCTGCCATGTGAACCTGCAGTATCCTCTTCCCTGCATGGATCGCTGACAGCTGAGAAGCTAAGTATTGTGTAATTGCAGGAGCTGCGGCAGCATGCCGTGCAATAATACGCTAAGTGACTATTAATCATTTTGGTGACAAATAACAAAATAAAGGCGAGACGTGGGAAGAGACTTGGATGTGATTGATGTTCCGCAGGAAAAGTTATCTGTCGCCTAATTGCTGATGAGGCATTCTTCTTTTTTGAAGTGTGTGTGTGTGTGTGTGTGTGTGTTGTTTTCTTGCTCTTTGCAAATCCACTATTTGAAAAATATGACACCAGCTTTGACAATATAATTGCTTTTATGAAATTAAAACCCATTATTGAAATTTGAAGAAGCAATTAAAGCCTCACTCTTTTGTGTGGAACATGAGGTTCTCTCTATTCTCTCTTTGGAAACTGTCTTCCCTGACATGTTTTGACAGTGATAAGGTGCTGAGTGGTTTACAAAAGCTCAGCTGATTCTCTGTGTTTTTGGATGAATCTGGTGCCAATCAACTACTGAGATCTTTCCAACGAAGCGCTCAGTCGCTTCTATTTTGACCATAAAATAGCAGGTGAGATTATCCGAGTTATGATCAAAATGATTTTAACTACAAGGAAGAAAATCCTGGTGAGCCTGCTTGACACATGATGAAGTGGGTAGCATGTTGAAAATGAAGCTTATATAGTATATGGATACCTCAGTGTTATCTGGGGGGGACATGTCATTCCAACAAACTGCAGCATAGAGAATAGAGAAGTGAGTCACTGCACATTTGCTAGTTTGTTTTTCAAGACCACAAGTTAAGAAATTACGTTTGGAGAAAGTGAATGAGGAATGCTTCATCCACCACACCTACTGCTGATGTGCCCTTGAGCAATACAAACAGGAGAATAACCCCCAAAGTGCATCAATGGAGCTTGTCAGTGACCAATTGTATTGTAATGGGTATTTCTTGTATTTAATGAATTTATCAGTAATAGATAATAAACAATGAATGACCTGCCCCAACCTCTGTGTTTTATTAGACTTTTTGACACATTGACTGTGACATAACTGGCTGGAGTACATGTGCTAAGTTTGCATACATATGTATAAATCATCGACTGTATATAAAGATGGACGACATGACAGCTCCCCAGAGGTGAAGCCAAAACATCTCGATTGCCCCCTGGTGGCTGGCTGCAGTATAGGTCATAAACCCCACCCCCTCCATGTTAGCATATGACTGAAAAAGTCAAAGTACAAGTCTTAAATATAAATATACATTTTTCATGAAGATGGTATCTGTCATTTTAGGTAGCTCTCATCACGCTGATGTTTGTTCAAGTGTTCATTTTTCTGATAAGTTTAGTTTTAATTTGTTATTTGATGCTATAAAAAGGGGGTTGTGCATGGGCGGGACCTCGGAGCAGCGGATCACCACTGCGCAGATTCTGGCTCCAAATGACGTCACCAGCGCAAGACGGCAGCGCCCATATCCAGGATATTTTGCCTTCATTTTTGTACAGTGAAAAGAAGTGGAGACGTGTCGTCCATCTTTATATACAGTCTATGCTAGAGACTGTACAGGGTGTTGTGTATACTGTACACCTTTCATAGATCATCTTCAAAGTTTTCTTATTTACATGTTGTGACTTCTTAGTAGGCTAGCTAGCCACCGGTTGGCCTACGTCTGGGATTTACCTGAGTTTTGCTTGAATTTTGGAGGGCTCACAGGTCTTCTGGAGTGCTGCATGCAGGGTCAGCAGGGCTAAGCAAGCTGTTGATGCATAGGCTGCCTGCTCTTAAACCTACAATGTTTTGTTTTTATTTGAACATGTTTCGAAGTAGAAGATGCCTTCTACTGATTAGTAAATTATTAAGTAATATGATTAAGTTTTTAAAGAATAACACTAATGAGTAATTGATTACTTTTCCAAATAAACTGAAGGTATAGCATAGGAACATTACTTCCATCCTGCACTTATTGTCTTCCTGTCTTCTTATTCCTGTCTTCCATTCACTTCAATTGGAGCCTGTTTGACGGACAAATACAAGGATGTGTCTCCTGTTTTGGTGCTCTCACCTGGTCAGCTCAGGTTTAACTTTGCCCTGTGAATTCACACTGTTGGCTGATATATCCACCATGATCTGTCGTGTTTTTAAATGGAAAAGTCATTATTGTAGCGCAGTGTCATCACCTTACCCGATTGCAAACTGCAGCATTGCTCTTACAGATCATTTACAGATCAGTATTTTTTTATTACCCACATTGGAACTGTGACATCGCGTCCTTTTTGGGGCTGATTGTGCAGCAATTTCATTGAACAGAAGGCTAATGTGACTACCTAAAGACAGATAAGACAAGAGAAACAACACTGATGATCTCTGCAATTACTTCAAATCACTTCACATCATGAGATGATATTAGTCCTGTGAGATGAGGGCTTAACTGCATGAACGGTGAGGCAGAGACACATCATCTTTGCTCCACAAACCTCCCCTGGATAAATAACGCTTGAGAAGAAAGTGGCTCACAGTAGACAACACAATTGCTTTTATTGTGCGACGTGCACACACACGTCTGTCATCCAGAACTCTCTCCTCTTCCATCCTGTACGTTCTCCATCACTGGGTGATTAGGGCTAAGGGATGATGGATGGGGCCAGAGAAGAGCTCTTTCTGTGCTTCTTCTCAGGCCTGTATGTCACGGACACGCTCCCCAGCGGCCATCAATCTGGTGCCACGGCCTCTCAAACCTGCGTCCAATAATGCCACGGCACTTCAGACTAAAGAAGAAATAAGAAGCATGAGAGGGAATCATGCATCAGAGGGAGAAAAGGAAAACAAGCTGTTCACGCTGACATCAAATGTACCTCAGAGGGTCGTCAAGAGGAAGCGCTGAGCGAGCGTCGTCCTGGTATGAGCGCCTACAGACGGGAAGTGAGTGCCAGGGCGGGGAGAGTCTGCGGGAGGAGGATGATCTAATGCACGGGGGAGGAAGGAGAGAATCACCTCTTCCTCCTCTTGATTCGATTTGATTTATGTGACAACTTTAAAAACATTAGGCACAAATAAAATCACCGAGGATCGTATTGGTAGTAAATCAAAGACTTATTACTGTGATCCACGTGATGTCAAGACGACAAGGAAGCATTTTGTGAAACACGCAGTGATGTTGTGAGGCTACATAGAGATGAAGAGCGAGTAGATTCGTTATCAGAACACATAAGTTCATTAGCATTTACAACCTGATACCAGTGAAAATGTTGAGTGAAGAGGCGTTCAGGTGATCTAGAGAGGTTGTAGACCTTCATGTGAAGCTTTATTTCTAATGTCTAATGTCAGTATGTTAATATTTTGTCAACCAAGGACCTCACCTCCTTCCCACTTGTTATATTCTTACATATATGTGTGTGTGTGTGTATACAGTGCAGTCTCTAAGTGATGAAGACATTTACACATTTGATTTGAAATGAACAATGACAATGCGGTTTAATTGGTGTTTACGTCTGGTGAGCTCTATCATGAGTTTCCATTTAAATGTTTCATATTTTTTAGCAAAATAAAATGTGTATCAGTGTTCGTTCCCAAAGAGGCATGACAACATTACATAATTAATGGAGAACCAGTAGCTTGGGCACATCATGGCATTTCATTACTGCTTCCCACCTAAGATGGCTCTTGTGTTTTATTAAATGAATCTGACTCTTCAGATCCACATGTACACTTTGGTGTTTTTATCCTCGTCTTGGCTCAAACGGAGTACGTTGTGATTATTATTATTATTATTATAACACAAAGAATTAGAAACTGTAATAAATTGAATTTACCTCTTCAAGGTAAAAAAGTTCTTGTGATATTCCTACTTTTTCATTTTTACTTCTGGCATTTCGACTGACATTGCTCAAGTTTTTTTGTGGATATGCACATAAAAAAACATACCTATTTTCCTGCTCTACATATAAAAAGAGCCATGATTTCTACACAGGATGATCAAAAAACTACAAATCAGGTGAACCATACAGGCTTTCCATTGTAAAATTTCCATTGTATGCTTAAGTTTTTCAATTTTACATTTTTCCTACCCATTTCAAGCAGCCATTGGCTTCCATTCATTTGCCTACATACAGTATATCAAACATCTATCGGTAGACTTTTCAAACTTGCTTGAGTCGTATCATTGTGTGGTAATGCAGTTTAAGAGCTGAAGGATTTGATTTGAAACATCTGCACTGCCTTACCTCATACTGATAATGTAACTTTGACAAAAAAATTGAGGCTGACTCGATGCTCACCGTGACTGATTATACAAGCCAAGCGGGCTTTAATAGTCTCTTAAAAGATTTTCATAGCGAAGAGAAATGAACGAAACCAATGGATGCTTGGAGCAATAGCGAAAACACATGCAGATTTCTAAAACACAGAAGCATGGATTGCAAAATGGCGAGCTGTGGTGTAAAATATGCACGACTTGTAAATGGGCTCATACATGCAAATCCATTGGTATAATCCCTTAAATCTGAAGGTCAGCTCTTAAACCCCATGCTCATTGTTTCATGTCAAATGTAATGTGTTGTAGTAAACAGCCACAACAATAGAAAATGTGTCACCATCAAAATTTTAAACTGTAACTAGGCCACCATTTCTTTTAAGAATAGTGACTTTGGGTGTTTTGATTTATTGACTCTCCTTCAAAGGTTTTTTCTTTAAACTTAATTCCATGACAACAAAACGCAACATAGGAGAGACTAGTGGCAGCTTGACTGGCAGCGATGTCATTAATGCCCTCATGGCAACTGTCATGGACATGCCTGTCACATCCTCTCAGCCTGAAGACACTGTATTTAATTGAACTGTCATCTTTAGGTCGAAGTAATGCCGTTCCAAATGGCAGGACACTGACTAAGATCACCTCTGACAGCAATTACAAACGAATCCAGCTCCACATCAGTTACATCGTTGATGTCTCCCACATCAGATTGATTGTCTCTTATCAATCAAACTGTCATTTGTAAAAAGACGTTAACGTGATGAATGGCCAGATGGTGAAGTAATAATTCACATTTTCAAATGAAATAAATGATGATTTTCTTCTCGACTGTGCTGAGTGACATAAAACAACACTGACTCAAACTCTTCTACTTTTCCATTTGTTGTTACAAAAACTCTATGTCAAATAGGAAAAAACATCCTCAACAAGAGTATTCATCAAAACAAAGACAAAAAAGGCATCAAAGTGCGAATTGAATTTTGGGAAGCACCAAAGAAGCCACAAACGAATTAAAATAAAAATCTCAAATTACAAACCATTTAGGGCCTGCACTTTTCATATCAAACCCACAGTGTTGACTAATAGAGAATTAACTCAGTAGATTGATTTAACACCTCTCCAGTGATGCCGGATCATTGAGCCAGACGGCAGTGACAATTGCTAATACCCAAAGTGTTGGTGGAGTTGGATGGGCTTCAGTAATTGATGGTCGGATGTGTTTTCCCACCGATAATGTGTCTTTGCTGTCATGGGGTTGCTGCTTTCCTTCCTCTCCCTCCGTCAGAGCCCTTACTGTCAAAACAGCACATGTGTCTCCCCAATGAAGATGGATGACTCTCTGTCGGGTGGATACTGAGGGATGCAGAGGAGGAGAGGGGAGGGGTGGTGGGGGCAAGATGGAGGGAGGATGCAAAAAAGAGAGACAGAGACCAAACGGAGGTGGAGAAGGAGAGGCAGCAAAGGAAAAGATGAAGACGGAAAGAGGGAGGGAAAGGAAAGACTAATGGGAGAGGCGAGGAGAGAGTGAGAGAACAAGGTTGGGAGACAAGAACGAGATAAAAAGATTGAGGAGGTTGGGGCACATATTGAGGCGTTTCCTATGTAGACTGAGCCTTCACTATGTTGTGTTTCCTGTATGGGCGCGTTGGCCTTGGACCAAAACCAAAGAATGGGAACTTTTATTTTGATAGTCTCCCTATACACAGAGCACCAAAACACATCAGCAGTTTTTGCTTTTTCATTTAAAGATAATATATCTGTTTTACATCTTGTTTTTATTCATTTTATTTTATGTCAGTGATATGAAGGCTTACAGATTTTACATGTGACAAATTCACATGAAATATCATATTTCACATGTGAAAACAAATTCCACAAAAGTGAATGCTTTTTTCCGTGGAGGTGCCGCGATTCCCAAACAAGATGTAACTAAAGGCTAGTTAAAGGCAGAAAACAAAAGAATTTAATAGTATTTCATAACAACACAAAATCATCATTCTTTTCCTGTGTAGCTAAGAGCCATTATGAAATGTGTTACTTTAGCAAAACAGAAAAAAACAAACAGATCGAAACACTGAAACGTGTCAGAAATGTCATTTAGGCTTTAAACAGAAACAGAAAATGTAGTCCATTATTTTACATATCTGAGTTAGGATCCTAAAAGTCATATCAAACTACTTTCACATTACAAAATACCACAGGGCCATTTCTCGTATGATGCTGTATATTAAAATAACTGCCACATAACAGGAAACTCCCACAGTCTTTATGAGAGTATGGCCCTAAAACCGCAGCACCGACGCACACATATACACACACTCACACACTGACATAAAGCTGCTTCCCTTGCTACACCATCCATTAGCATTGACCTTTGACCTGACCGGCTGTGATCATGTGATTGTGCAACGCAGAGGTCACGCTGGCTTGTCAAAACACCAGCGCTGATGCGTGACAATGTGGTAACCTACGTGCCAATCTGTTTGAGGTGATATTTCTGACTCGCTGACTCCTCACTCACTCCTTCCATGGCTCTTAGTGTGTTTTTGGCAGACTGAGAACCATGGGAGGAGTGAGTGATAGTGCAGTACAACAGAGAGGGTGCTTGCCTGTGAGTACGGCAAACATGGTAATTCATAATGCAACTATAGAACATTTTGAAAGGTTCTGAAGCATTTATAATGCATCATTTTGTCATACGATTTATGAGACTGTCAGCTAGCATTTTTTGTGTGTTTATTGTTTTCTGCACCAGTTCATTTTTTGTTTTTGCAGTTTAGACAGTATGGGACAACATATGATTGATATGTAAGAATTATCATTCACAAAGAGCATGTCACAGAAGCTGTGTATTTAGCAATACTTTTCTCAAAAGTATGAGTGTGTGGAACTTTCTGACAGGTTTAAACACACACAACATTTTTATTTACACAAGAGGATTTGGACAGAATGTGTCTTTTTAGCCATATTTTACTTCAAACTGTGAGTGTTTAGAACATATTGAGTGGAGAGTCAAGCAGTGGATTCCACTGCAGGAGTGGTTAGGGAAGTTTGCAAGATGTTTTGATACTTTTTCGACAATAGAAAAATTGTGGTTGGAGTACACTGACACAGACATGAATGCAATCAGCAAAGGATCTGACTACAAACCTTTTACAGCCACCTTTCAAGCCTACAGGGAGGGAGTGCTTCATACTAGAGATTTTGGGCGTCACATTAGAATTTAAGCAATCTGTAGTATGACCTTTGTTCATACCAATCCAGCAACATGGAATGGGTTCTGCTCCAGTTCACTCACCTAATTTTGAACCGTTTGGAATATTTCGACCAAAAATAAATTGGTTCGGGACCCAAAAAGTTGGTTTCCACCTGGAACCAAAAAACAGCAGGTTTTCCTTAACTTGAAAGGTGGTCTTTGGTCTACCATGGTAATAGTCTTCTTTGTCTTCTTATCATTAAGAGTTGGTCCATGCAAACAAACATCTGTAATAACAGAACAAAAGCTTGCAGGTAATGAATCTCGCTACTACTGTTTACTTCCGTTGCGCATTGTGCATCGCCCTCCGCTGATGACAAATCCTTGGTTACAATGGTTCCACTCAAAACTGGTGGAAACACGGGCTGGTTCGCTAGATAGCACCAAGCTTCTAAGAATCCTGAACGGACCATGAAGAACCAGAGCTCATTTGGTGGAAACCGGGCATGAGTGTTTTCCCTCCTCTGCCACTGCCCACCCGCCTCTAATCTCTCTCTTAACATAGCCTTAAAGTCACACAATGATATTTCATAATGCATGTGAGCAAGCAGGCTTATGAAAGCAGAGATCCACATACTGGAAAACATTTTCATTGTAACATAAAACGGAAATTCATGTTTTTTGAGAACAATGCTTTTAGAACATTTGTAGCTGAAATGTAGCACTGTTCTCCATCAGTGAGCAACTGAAAATGTAAGAGAGAATGGGGTGATGGTGGTGTCATGAAGCCCCGTGGACGTGGAGCTTTTGCTCTATAACAGAGTGAGGGGTGAAATGGACAGGAAATTGAGAAGTCTCAGCACATCGATGCCTTGCATATATAGAATGATCATTTTTGATATGAAGCAATAAAACGTTTTACCTGCATGTTGTTGCACAGTAAGTGATCTGTCATTGGACCAGAGCATGTGTTGTTGTCAGCCATGAAGGACGACAGGATCTGTTTGTGTACCCGCTGCTGTGATTCAGGTAGCGTATTAGTTCGAGGAGATTGGAAGCAGGGAATATTCCCTGACACTAATGAATATCAGTTTTATTAGGATATGATTGCGGCTATCAAAAAGGTTATTGCTTTCATAACATTGTATATTAAAAACAATTTAATCTCATCCTTGTAAACAGTAATTCAATCTCTTTCAAGCTGCATCTCATGTGATTGATGGCAAAAGCATAAGTATGTCATCCATACGATGTCACTGGGAGACCACTGCCTTATTTCAAGACACTGTCACTTGGTTCAAGACGAGTCTCTTCACAAGTGAAACAGTTAGAAAGGAGAGCATTTTCCTCTTCCCTTCTGCATCTCTGTTCTTGCATTGAGAAAAATATGGGAAAATAACTTCAAGGTAAAATTATTAATAAGAAATATTGGGATTCGTATTTTCTAAGAAAGCCTAGAGGTCAAAGATACCAGCCTAAGGCAACAAATACAAGCCATGTGAGGTCACACACACCCTCAACATGGGGTTTGATGGAGTGTAATGATTCCTGAGATGATTAGAAAATGCATGTTGACCTCAGTTGTCCCCATTTTGGCCACTGCCATTGATTACAGCGCCTCCTTCCACCGGTGGCATTAAAAACTCTCATGGTAAGAGTTTTATCGTTGCAACCGTGACCCAATTTGACCAGAAACAAGAAAGATGAAAGAGACTGAGAGGCATGAAAGAAAGAGAGATATTAGAAGGAATGGAGAAAGAGAGAGAATGAGTGAGAGAGAGAAGCTTTTAAAAGGATTTTGTCGGTTATTGACTGGTTGCACTCTTCAGCTAATAGCCATTTAAAGATTATGGGCCTGCTGGTGGAAATCAAGGCCTCCATTGTTTGCCTTATTGCATTCTGGCAGATGGGGGCTGACACAACAACACGCAGCATCCCTCCGGGCACGCTCGCTGAGCACCGACCCTCCATCAGCAGATCTCCTATTGAACTGGCCCTAATAACTGGCCATGAATTATTAATCCACGTACCATATTGAAGACAGAGAGGGAAGAGGAAAAACAAGGGAGGATTGTGGGCCGGTTGCAGTGAGTGTGATTGGCGTACAGGTGCCAGTCGAAGGAAAAAAGGTCCGTTCAAAAGAGTCCCAGGGCGGCCATTTCTCGGAACGGGGAGGACATTCCGATAACTGGCACGGGAAGATAAAATATATATTCATTAAATGTCAGATTGCTGATGAAATGGGTCCGATCCATTAGTGGGTAGCGGAGCGGCCGGTTAATGTTTCCCGGTTGTTCTTGGGTTGGGTGGCTTTTAGTGTTGCTCTGGGTTGCTGCTGGAAACAGGATCACTCGATCTGGGGAAAAAAAAAAAAGTTTGCAAGAGTAAGAGCAGGTGTTGTTCAAAATAAAAAGGAAATGCTTTGGAAATCTGAGTCAAATGCACCTGTTGGTGAAACCCAATAACTGTTTTCTGTGTTTCAAGTCAAGTGCAGTTTATATGTCTTTGTCCCTCCTCCGGTCAGGTGATTTATTTGCAGGGATTAATTGCTAACTTTGGCTAGACTCACTTCTCTTTACTTAAGCTGCCACATAAAGTGCTGACAGGCAGATTTTGTCAAATCATGCAAAAATGTTGTCAGTCAAAAACAACAAGACAAAAATCTCCTGATTTATTAAACTTTTGTACTTTTGAATGATACTTTTGTATGGCTACTTATGGCAAACTTCACCCATCTGGTACTCTATGAAAATTATGTCAACAACCATCAAGTACAGTTTGCAAATACAGTTTGGCCTGAGGTCTGTTGGCAATACTTACCCAAGATAAGGTGCCAAGAAGAGACATGTCAAATCAACTGTGTTATATAATATGTATGGATTGTAATACAAACTGCACTGACAGAGACTTCTGTACTCAGTCTTATTTGATCTCTATTTTGACTTGCAAGTCTTTAGATTAGTATTTATTGAGTTCATAAAATGACAAATGTCAAGGCTTCCACTGTAGCTTCCTGGTGGTTTTCAGTGAGAGATCAAAGAACGTTAGCAGCAATCCCAGCAAAGAATTTTTATTATATTCCACTATTCTTCTCTGTGTCTGAACAATAAGACTTCAGTTCAGCCCATTGGCTCTGTACAACTGGTTAACATTTGGATTTTTTCCATCTGTTTTTTTTATTTATTTCCAAGTGTGTCAGCCGCAAGCTCCCAGTGAATTAAAAAGCCTTTGGCAGGGCTGTTCTCACTTCCCGTTGATTCGAAATGAAGTCTACCCAGCGCCTGATGAATTGAATTTCCTGTGTCAAAAGCCTGCGATTTCAAAGAAAATAATGAACAACGCCCGAAGAATCCCCTTTCAGATTTCATTATGAGGGAGAGGTTCTAATTGCGAGGAAATTAAATTTCCATTGCTTTCTCTTTCTCCGAGTTAATCGGCTGCCGCTGATGATGTGGTGAGGCTTATTTCAGTTTGACGCTTTGTATCCTTTTAAAAGCCAATCATCTCATGTTAACCAAAACCACAACAGGAATAATACAATCAGCTCGTATCAAACAGAAGATTAACGCGTCAGTCTTTAGCCGCTGACCAGTCAGTCAGTGGACGATGAAAGCTGCTGCAGGTTCACAAACATCAAAGAGACACTGAGATGAGTCTTCCCTCGTCTTTCTGCCTGGAAGCTGCTGCTTGGATGAGTGCCCCCATTTCATCAGATGCACAGACATCAAGAGCATGAAGGAAAACGGCAATAAGCACCTGAAAGAGAGCCAAGAGTGAAGACAAATAGATCTTTTCCAGTGCAACTGCCCCGTTGCTGGCAGTGATACTTGCTCACATTCGGGTGAGCCAGTTGTGGGAAATATAAACTTTGAAAGGCGTGTGTCATTTTTTTTGCAAGTGCTGCTGAATTATAAATGTGAGCTGGTCATGCTAACTCTTTTTTTTTTTTTCTGTTTAGACCATAACAGAATGCAGTCGCTGCCGTGCAAAAAACATGAAATGTGTCATTTCCTGTATGGGTTTTCCCCCAGGAAAGACCTACCTGACACAACAAATGTAAAACTTTGACTATAGGTTCAGTGACTTGTGGTATAGAGCAATAGAGATGCTCACTAGACCTTTATTTACACAAAATGCTGCAGCTATGGATAAGACTGTCAGCTTAATCAATGTAAGATTGAAGAAATTCTTGATGATAGAAGAGAGGGAGAGTTTTTGAGAATTTTGCAACAAAAGCAGAGGAGGAGTGGACTAAGTTGGGCTACACACCACGTGGAGTTACATCAAAAGAGGAAGCCGCAGTCAAATATTGTTTGCAGATCATTTGTAGTGTCTGTGTCAACCTGCGGTGCATTTAAGGCATTGTTTGTCATATCAGGACAATTGAGATGAAGTCAGGTATGCCATTAAAACAATGTCATGCAACTCATTCAAGGTTTATGTATTAAAAAAAAAAAAGATGGAAGAATGCTCTCCTTTTTTTCTTTGGGGTTATTTTTTAATATTAAAGTTTGAAGTTAGATTGATCCCTTTAAAAATCTTACAAAATGAATGTTCAAATACTTTACTTGATCGTGTTGTCCCGCTTGTCAAACTGTGTAGTAATGCAAACACTATGGATTGTATGGACTGAAAGAAAAACATGAAAGAGAGATAAGAGGGAACGAGTGTGTGGAACAAAAAAAGCTGAAAAAAAACTAGGTTTGTTGTTTCTTCATCCCTCATCCTCCTCTGTGTTATGATTTACTTCCCTGCTGCCCTCTCCCTCTCTCTCTCTCTCTCTCTCTCTCTCTCTCTCTCTCCCTCTCTCTAGGCATCATTCAGTAGTGAATATAATGTAATTCACTTCAAATAACCATATGTTTTTCAATGCAAAGTGGCTTTTAACTAAGCTATAAAGACCATGATTGTATCGTCTAAAATCATGCTGTTTTGTAGGTGACAGAGTCAAAAAGATGGTTGATTTCAATAATATGTAATCACTTTATTCAAGTAAGTGCCACATGGTATTAATGGTATTTATTACAGTAATTAAAATATTTAATTTTTGCAGGAAAATCTTACATTTTCTGTAAGATAGTGTCTGTCATTGTACACCTCTGAACTGTTCTTAATTTATCAGCCTGGTTAAATGAAGCTTAAGTAAGACTGAACTAAATGAAATGTTTGCTCTGTGTGTGAGGAGCTATAGGAGGCCTGAGTAACTGTTGAATACCTCATTGAATATTCACCACAAGAACATATGTATACGCGTAGGCCTGCTTTTGACATTCATACGGGATAATAATGGAAGTGCAAATAAATCATCTGCACGCAAAAGTGAAGGACCTGAAATGAGCTTAATCGTGTGCCATGACACAATTATATGGGTGAACACAGCACGCGTGTGTGTGTGTGTGTGTGTGTGAGAAAGAAAGAAGGAAAAAACGCCTGCAGGCAGAGAATGAATAGGACGTGGAAATGGGGAGGAGGAGGCAAACACTGAGCAGGTCAAAATGAACACCATCTGGGTACATGAAAGGGAGGCGGGGGGTGAAACAAAACAAAAGCACCAGTGCTGCCAGCATGTAGTCAGCGACGCCACAACACCGCCACCTTCAACGTTATTCCCCCCCCCCCAATCAGGTGGAAG
This sequence comes from Maccullochella peelii, assembly GCA_002120245.1. Lineage (NCBI taxonomy): Eukaryota > Metazoa > Chordata > Actinopteri > Centrarchiformes > Percichthyidae > Maccullochella > Maccullochella peelii. Next base: position 330,108 of record LKNJ01000266.1, read on the forward strand.
AGGACTAGTAGGGCTCACCATCACTCATGCAGACCCTCCCCCTCTTCTCTTATCCCCCTGTGGGTTCAGATCATTGCCAAAGGAGCCACAGGCCACTTGCAGGCTGACAGTCAGCTCCTCTAATGGGCCTGGCTGTTTATTTTGTACCGCTTGGAAGTGGATTAGCTGAAGGTAATTATGGTTAATGATCTGCTCGCCTCACCCCGCTGATCTGTAGTCACCCGTTTGCTTGGCTAGTAGCGGCGTATAGCCACCGGCACCATTAATATGGGATAATGTTACCTATTAGAGCTACAAAAGGGAAAGTGGAGACGGGGATTTGTCAGATGGATCAGAGTGTGAAGGGTTTCAGAGCGAAATGACGTGGATCCATTTTGGAGTGAAAGTGATGTTCACGGAGGTTCAAGGAGCTTTTCAAATCACAATTTGATTACGTCCTCTGACATGTTGCTGTTTTGTAAGGAAAGGCCTCGGAGCTAACGCTATTAAATCTGTGATTGTTGGGATATTCAACAGTGGGATTTAGTTTGAAAGCAGCATTCATTTTGTAAGCTGTGTTTGACATGTTTGAAGTGGTGGATGTCTCAATTCAGACTGGGTTTGACTATTGAAAAGCCAGAACATCGCTGAAAAGAATCTTTTCTTTTTTTTTTGCTTTTGAAGGCATTTACTTGAGGTTAATTACTGTAGTATAATTTGTCTGTCAACAAGTTGTCTTTGTTTCAGTGGACATAAATTCAGACAGACACACGTGTTGATATTCTGTGTATTTGGAGGTTTTCAATTTGGTGTTCATTTCACAATAAGTCTCTACACCTGCAAGCAGGCACCAGACCTTCATTTTCATTCATCCTGCAAACAAAAATAAGACTTATATATGTTGAATTTACTAAATAATATGAACAACACCTTTCTCAATCTCAAAGAGTTGCAGCCTCTTTTATATTATCCAAGTTTAATCTGTCTCCTCTGTTGTACTCCATTGTATGCAACTCTGCATTTGCAAGGATCACCTGAACACAGTAGCATGTATGTATAAATATACGTAGTTGCTGTCCAGTGAAATCTATGTTCTGTATCTCCAAAATGTCAAGAAAAAAAATAGTTTTCAGCTTTGAGACAATGCATTTTTTAGATAATTTAATGGGTTTTTAAACGGTTTATTTAGCTTGAGAATTAGAAACACTGAATTCTTCAAAATCACAGCAACCATATGTGTCACCTTTTTCTTAGGCTTACATATTTAGTAGCTAGATACTTAATAAAACTTAGGAGAGGGACATGTCTCTGCTCTTTGGACTCCTGTGATGCTGAAATAACATGTAAGGACAAAGTACAAGGAAAAAAAATTTAACAAAATGAGGTGGTACATTTTTTTTTAACTTTACTTTCATTCATTCACTTTTTAAATTCAGTTTTGTTTAGAATTTCAACCATTTCTATGGCAGGCCAGAGAGCAGACACATGTCATTTTGTTTCTTGTTTTCTTGTGGTCACAAAATGATTATGTGATTTCGAACCCAACAAGAAAAAAATATTTTGCTAGCTGTTTATTTATTTTGAGATCACAAAATGATGACCTGAAAAGAAATAGTTACCTTTTTTGTGTTATATCCCAGCATGCTTTTTCCACATAATCGCAAGAAAATAAACTTAAAAATAATCCTCTTTACCCTTGTCCACTCAGGCCATCCATCAATTGACAGGAAGAGAGTGATCTGCTGGGAAGGTGCTGCATTTCACACAAAAATTGTTGGTATTAAACATTCACCACAAACAGGTGTCCTTCGCTTTATGTTGGCACGTTCATACTTCGTTTTGTTTGGCAGGTAACAAGCTAACTGGTTGGCCAGGAGGTGGGGTTTGGTTGAACTGGATTCCCTTTAAATATTTGTTTTTTATTATATTAATGTTGAAGAGTTAAACCAACGCGAAACCCCTGATATGAAAGGTTACCCTACTACAAATACATTCTGTTTAAAAGATGCTGTAATAATGACATATGGTCACAAGGGCATAGGAGGAGTTTTTTAACCCTAATTTTAAAACAGATGTTGTTAACTGTTACATTTAAGAGCAAAATGAAATCAGGAAATGTTCCTCAGTTATGGTCAATGTAATGGTCATCCTAAACACTTTTATCTCATATTGCAGCATTATGTATTATGGGAACGTTAGACTCTCTTGTTTAAAATGAGACATGCACATACACACATATAGACCGTCAGTCAAGTAAACCAGCTGAGAGTGACATCAAAAAATGACGTCTTGTGCAGCCCACTTTTTTTTCCCGCATTCATCCATCTTGAAAATGCACCAGTAATAGCAACAAAGTGGTTTTTCCCCCCAAAATGAAGTTTTACTTAATCAAATCAAGGGTCAGAGAAACATATCTTCGCGTGAAAAGGACAGGACACATCAGGGTTAAACCGATTACGTCCTGTTAAACAGGCATTTCAGAGTCTCCATCTCAGACACATTTTCCTGCTTTTTCCAGTAATTTTTGAAAGCCTTCAAGCTGTAATAAAATATCACTTTTTGTGCATTTGTGCATTAAACACTCTTGGTCTCATTGCTTTTTTCTGATGATAATCACATTTCACCCGAACCCTCCCCCTGGTCTATTCCCATCTCCCCTTTTAAAGCACTTTGCTCCTGTTTCAGTGAAGATGACACTGACTCGGGGTGAGGGAGGGGAGGGTGCAGGAGGCTTTGGCTAACGGTTCCAAATGGAAAGCTTTAGCTGGGGCCTCGATCTGCAGGTTACGTGGCATCACGTCTCATTTTGACTGAGCTGGAGAACAGCCCCCACCACCACCACCACCACCACCACCACTACCACCCTCCCAGGGACCCTCGTAAAGTGCTCTGATGCTTCATAATGCAGATCATTACCCAGAATGCTGTGGAAGACCCCAAGTCCCCACTTAGCTGCCGAGCCTCCCCGAGCCCCCGCCGTGTTATGTATCCCTGCAGATCCCCTGCAGACGCTCTGATTGTCCATTCCTGCCCGCCGTCGCCTTGCCAGCTCCAGGGTTTATTGACACTAAGTTGCCCCCACAAGGCGGTGTTAATACGAACGACAAAGACGTTTCTTTTCCTCTGTGTCAACATGAAGGTGCTTACAAGCCGGAGGTTATTGAAACATGGAGTCATAAAGCTAACAGAGATATGACTTAAGATGTGATTGCACCAGGTGACCGATGCATGAGTGCAATCAAGTCATAAGAAATGATTTCAAAAGGAGAACAAGGGGCTGTGAATCAGGGAGGGAGGCAAAGGCCATATGAGGCTCCCGACTGCTGCAGACAGTAGGGGTGAGGTGACTGGACTGTCAAAGCTCCCAGCAGCAGCAGCACACTGTCTCAGGTTTGACTCTGACAAACACTTTTCTCATGTGCTGGACTTTTCTCAGTCATGAACCTAGTTTGTCTCAGATTTGTTGGCTATTAAAGTGTTACTCCACCCTCAGATTCAGCTAGAACTCTCTCTCCCTGCAATTTTGAAAAATGCAACGAGTGAGGGAACAACAACTGCAGGATGCGTGGCTACATGTGGGTCAGGAGACACGGGGGAGACTGACTGACACTGATTAGTCTTTTTTTATATACATTTCATGACGTAGACAGGTCCCAACTGGTTGACTCATTTAGTTTACAGCTCAAAAACATGTTTAAGTGTGCAGTTCCTCTTTAACTTTTTCTTGCCTTTTTGAAATTTCTCCAAAATGCACTTTACTCCAGCTGTTATTATGGTTGTGATATGGTTCACCATCATGCAAGAAGAGTCCTTTGGAGCTACCCACTGATGTGGTATGCACAAATATGGCAGTGGCAGGTGATCAGGTGAGCAGCATTTTCTGGCTTTTTAAAAAAAATGTCTGAGCCCAGGTTACGTTTTTAATTACTTTATCTTTTTTGTTGTTGTTGTCTGTTCATTTCTCATTCTTAAACATGACATTGAAATGCAAACATATTCACCATTTTTGAAAAGGGAAGATGGAAATTTTCCATTTTTGTTGGCAGGCACCTAGTAACAATGTTCTCACGACTTTCCATGTCAGAAATACAACCTCATGAAGTCCATTTGAAGGCATTTGACATTTTTCACATTGCTCAGAGAAGGCTTGCTCTTTAGGGAGGTGATGTCCTCATTCTTAATCCTGCCTACTACGTTCTGATTGGTGAATTGTTTTTCTAACCGGGGGAAACAGCTGTCATTGGGCACAACACCAGACATACGTGAATCTCTGAAAATATTGAAGATATGGACGGCAATTCAGAGGTCTGCTTACACTGAGAATCAAACCCAACACTTTTATCAAATTGTTGCAGTCTTGAGGTGGTCTTTTAGACCTGGTTGTGAAAATGATCAGGTCTTGCAGCTTTGCTCATGACAACCATCATGCATCCTGGGTGTGCATTGCAAGTTGTTCCAGATTATTCCTTTTATAGAAATATGTTGTGCTCAAAGCCTGCCTCTCTGTAACCAGCGGCAGTTTACAACAATGATAGCATTGTTGTTGCAATTTGCACAGAAAATCCCAAATTAGTAACCACAAAATGGCATATGGGGGTGAAAACCAAAAGTCCAAAATGTCAGTTTTTCAAGAGCTTAAAGGGAAACTCCAGTATTTTTAAATATGGGCCCTATTTTTTACAAAGAAGACAAAAGGATCTTACTCTTTAACTGCAGGGATCCTTTCCATAATGTTGTCAGACACTTAGAATAACAGTCTGAGCCATTCAGTGTCAAAAACAAGCACTTTTAGTGGACAGACTTTGGTGGGCGCAGTTGCCCCAAAGGATTACATTGCAGCCGTTGCAGCCTGCCAGTGGAGGTGATCTACTGGACCAATTCCAAAACTTTTGGTAGGTATAAGTCATTTTGACCCCAAAATTTGTGAAAATAGGGCCCAGATTTAAAAATCCCTTTAAATTGGTAGCCTTGATTGCACATTTAGCTTGGCGTGAACATTTTTTGTCATTTTTGAGTTTGTCCAAAGTGCCCAGAAGGCTTGTATATTCCCAGCAATGGCCCTCGTAATCTTTTGAAATCTTGTGAAAATCACCAAATTTGAAAATCACAAGGCACATGACAGTAATATGATATGTTAAGTGAAAGCAGTTAATAATAATATCTAAATATGAACTATTTCAGACCCAGATGTAACATTCGATCTAAAGTGTTCTGAAGCGTCAGAGGCCTGAATGTCTGGAAGTTATTAGATATCTGGAAGATATCAGGTATTTTTGAGGATATGATTATCTGGGCCTCCATCACATGAGTATTCACGCTGTCCTCAAGCAATCATTTATTCATCCACACAATTAGAAACAACACAGCCGCTGCTTTATTAACTCTTTCCCTACCTGGCCACTGTCGAGCGAGCACAAAGAAGGCTTCAGGTGTTGAGAGAGAGAGAGAGAGAGAGAGAGAGGGGAGGAGCGGATTTAATGAAAGCTCTGGCATCTGTATCCGATTCATCTTGTCAATGCTGCACCACCATCTCTGCCCCAAACCAAACCCCCAGCATGCCTTGCCAGCCACTTTAATTACTTTTCCTTTTGCGTGGAATGGCGACCCGCAGAATTGACAGACAGGTGCAGCGATCCTGATTAATTAAAATAATAAAGACCGGGAGACGACGAGGAGGGGGAATAGCAATGTGTGGACAACTTCTCTTGATGGGCAAGCAGTGAGGGGACGTCAGACTGGGGCGGGAACATTGATTTACTTTGTGACAACAGGGTGGCCTTCGGGGTTGACATGGCTATATGGAAGAAAGACTGCGAGTAGGGGGAGGATGGGGGGGGGTCCCATTCACGTCCTCAGGGCCTCAGTTTAGCTCCCAGTGTGGGGACACGAAAACCCTTGGTGCCTCAGCAGCTGCAGTGTCCCACTCTGGAAACACTGGTGCCATCACACCTATCAACATGAGATGGAGTTAATAAAAGCCACCTCCTGGGATTCATCAGCTCTAATAGCCATATATTATTTCACCAGACAAAGGAAACATCTTTTTGAATGATAAGCCCTAAGAGAGTGTATCCTGATTGTCCTATCACTTCCTCTTTACATATTGATACCACAGAATGTTTGTGGAAAGTATAGTGGACTCAGATTAAAGATTTTTTAAAAAGCATGTTTGTTAATGAGTGATTATGGCCACAAATGATATTTTATTAGTTTGCAAAATGCATTTAAGTCACAGGTTGGTTGGGAGTTTACATCAAATCAGCTGAAAACATGGTATGTGCATGTAAAATATTGTCTAAGAAAATTTTTAAAAAACAACGGGCAAAGTTATGTTATTAACTTCATGAAGTAATTTATCTGATTTTTTAATACAATTCCAAATACTATATTTTAAAGATATATTCTCTCTTCAAAGGCAAATAACTCAGTTTACAGCCATATCACATACTGTAATCGCATTATTTTCCCAACAGCATCACTTTTCTAACTTATGCAGTATGTCAGCGTTTAATCCAGGGCCGGCAAGGGGACACTCGCAGTAACATCCACCCATACTGCGGGCTGAAACATGAGAAGTGTAAGTTTGTGTGTGTGAAAGCTGACCTGCAGTGCCCACATCCTCAAGCTGACACTTTAGAGCTGCTCTGTCTCAGCTGAGCGTGTCAGAACAACAGAGATGTGGAAAAGGCCGGCATGTTTACCACCTCTCTGTGAAATCAAATACAAGCTGCTCGCAGCGCCCGGCCTTGTGAAAGCAACAGATTGAGTCGCTCACGGCTTCAAAGTTGCTCTGATACATGGTGGAAATGTGCATATAAAAGCCTCCTAAATGCCTCTTTGATTTGTTTTCATAGGTCAACGCAAATATTGGTATATAGCCCTAATGCATTGAAACACTGCCAAACAAATTTTAACAGTTGTAGTTTTTTGTGACTGGAATCAAATGTGGATTCCATAGCAACAAAATATACCTCTAAATTAAAATAAAATGACTTCTATTTATATACCCCCATTACGTTTCACAGTCTGGCTCTGTGTTGAACTGGTACTGAATGGTACGGACATGCTATCAGGGGTTTCTCCTCCCATGCTAACAAAAAAAAATGTATGGAATTCAAAATACTGTAAAGCTCTTTTTTTGTGGTGGAAAGTAACAAAGTACATTTACTCAAGCACTGTACTTAAGTGCAATTTTGAGGTACTTGAGTTTACTTGAGCATTTCCATTTCATGCTAATTTATATTTCTACCTCACTGCATTTTACAGGGAAGTATTGCATGTTTTCTTCCTCTTACTTGTTTGACAGCTTTAGTTACTAGTTACTTTACAAATTAAGATTTTACACACAAAACATATGATGAGTTAGTAGAATATGAGGCACTGTTATAAATTAAACAACCCAACAGTATATATACTTATACTTCATACATCGGTATTTTAATAATAAAACAATAATATACTGTAATATATACAGTAATAACATAACACCCATGGGGGCATTATGAGTTACTTTTTGCTAATTATACCTATGCACTTTTACTTGAGTGACACTTTCAATGCAGGACATTTACTTGTAATGTAGTATTTCTATATTGATATATTGTTACTTTTACTTGAGTAAAGGATCTAAATACTTCCACCACTACAGCTTTTAAATCACTGTATTTGTGTGCTATTAGTTCCAGTTTTCTATACTAAGATTTTAGATACAAAACATATGATCTGCTTCTAAAATTGATGCATTGCTACAGATTAAACTACTCAAAAACATATGCGTATATGTAACTGTATGGCCACTATTTAACGCGCACTTGTTGCCATTTTTCATGAAACTGTAGGTCCACTTCAACCACCGCCAACATTAAAGTTCTGCTTACATGAATACTTAGTTTTTACATTTTTACGTTAATGAATTCTTTTAGTTTTGATGCTTGAGTGTACTTTCCTGATAATCCTCCCATACTTTTACTTAAGAAAACATTTTGAATGTAGGACTTTTAACACTATAAAGTATTTTTACATTGCGGTACTGCTATTACTTTAGAAGGTGATCTCAATACTGGTATGGTATTTTTTGTGACAAATACGTGCCATCCTGACTGGTGTCTTCACAGCTGAAATTAGAAAGAAGAACGTCAGTGTGCCTTGGCAACTGAGAGTGTTATACGCCACCTTATGGACAAATGATGCCTTGCATGTTCAGTGATGCCACTGACAGTCACTCATGTTCACTGAGCTGAGAGCAGCTCTATAGGATCACGATGACAGATGATAACCAGTAACCGCTTTAGAATAAATTGATTTTTTTTCTCACACTATGAGTCTTTTTTTCCGCTTAAGTCACTTTTTCTTCTTCTCTCACTCAAGGCGTGTTTCTTACTAAGTGGCTACTTTAATAGGGTTTGTTACACAAGATCCTATGCATTAATACATGTAAATATCTTATGACTTTTGAGGACATGACATACTTTATCAGTGAAAAGTAGGTCTTACGATTATGTGTGTTCTTATTCTGCAGAAGATGCAAGCTGATTTTCTTTTCAGAAAGAAAATCTAAATGAAATACAAGACCAGAAGTATCACTAAATTAGGTTTTAATAATCCAGTTCCACATTTTCACTCTTTCACAAAGGGATAATACTATACTATAAAAGAGAAGAAATTGATTTTCACTGTTCTTATTAATGCAACAAAGTCAAATGCTCTCAAAGCAGCTGGCTATTTGATATATTCATAATCAACTGCACAGATGTACTGTGTAACGGTCTTAAACGGCGATGGACCTGGCAGGAAATGAAACAAATTCGATTGGCTTTCTGCTTCGTGTCTGAAGATTGGCTGCTTTGTTTCCTTTTGATTGGTCAATTAAAAGTGCGCTTCCACTTTCAAAGCCTGGACCCATTACAGAAAGTAATTTCAAGAGCCAAGCTGTTTGCCCTGCACTGTCTGCTACGAGGAATTCCCTCTCCACTTTGGCGAAGTCAGGCTGAGGGAGAGAGAGTTGGTAATATTAGCTCCCGTTTTATTGAGAGATCCATTAATCGTAGCCTTCTGCCGCTGACCCTTTGACCCCTGCTGACCTCTGGACATCATGTTACCAGCCGGGCAAACTTAGAGTTAAAGTCAGCAGGGCAGACACAGCTCCCCTAAAAACTAATAACAATTGTCAGCTCACTGGATTGTCTCTTTTGGTTTACATTTGTCCAGCTTCTCGTTATTATTAGTGAGACATGGTATCTGAGGATTCTTTTTTTTCCCCTTGACATTTTACTGTATTTTTGATAGTGTTTTTTCTCTTAGTCTTAAGGGCCTTGGGATCAGAAAACTGCACGAAGAATATAAATGGAAATCAATACATTTAAGTAATTAAATATATGTTGTCTGTGTTGTGTGAATATGTATTGTTAGTCTTTTATTGTCTAAAAGAACTAAATGAGAATTTTTCCTGTTTTTCCCCATTGATGCTCAAATTTGTTTGAAAGATCCCTCATGCCATGACACTTAACGAGAAGTTAAATCCAGATGGCAGTAAGGTGATCTTTACTGAAAAAGCTTTTGACAGCTTTGTTCTGTCAAAGTCTGTTATTATTTTGCTGGTGCCAAAAAACATGTACCTTAAAATAAGGAAGCATTACAGGAATGACTAACATACTGCCTTTTTTGCTGCTTTTTTGTTGCTGCTCATGAACTTTTGAAATTAAACTATGGATTTTTAAGATATCCAAAATGTCAGAAAAACGTCAACTCGCCACAGCAGCTCTGTGTTGTGTCCAGGTCTGTTTTAATTAACATACAGAGGGTGTCAGCAGTCTGAAAGATGACAAATCATTTTCCAGGGCGCTGCTTGAGAGCAAAAACATTAAGGCAGCACGAGTGCACATGCATTAGGCAATGGAAAAACATCCAGGTGGGGTGGGGTTATGTACAGCAATATACCCCCATTAAGTATCCTACTTATCTAATGCTACCATTAAGTATGCCATGTCTTTAGCACGAGCGTAGAATTTCATTGAGGTAATCCTGACATGATTGCAAGGATTGTGTGCAAATTATTCTAATAATATGTGTTGACAAAGTGAACCCTTTATAGAAGAATATGGGAGCTATTTCATTTCCAGGTCCCTGACAAGCTATTTTTGAAGATGATCGCTGAATACATTTATTGCATCTTTATGATGGGTCATTTAGGAAGTATCGTTCCTCCAGTACTTTACAGAATCTCTTTATCAGCTGTCGAGCTGCCCCACAATAGAAGACTTGTGTAACTTTATATACGCCTTTGTCTGATGGCTACATAAACTGCACTCTACCTGTTTTTCGACAGCCGAGGCCTGGGCCCAGGACGGGCGTTGAAAGCAAATACCTGATTGTATTAGTGTCTCCCCTTTAAGCTGTTGTCACCTAGCTGACCGATTATGGGCAATTACCTGCTCTGTCGGAATCCTAGCCGAATAGATTGAATTCAGATTGATTTTTGCCCAGGAAAGAGGAGGGAATTTAAAGCCTTTTTTAATTGGGTATTTGGTGTGTGCTGATCTGAACACCGTGGCCTTCCCGAGGGATCCTTTATGGGCCAATAATGGCATTGGAGTGGGGGGGTGCTGCAGTCTCGTCTGCCGACTCCCTCCCAAGGCCATAACCCTGCATTTGCTCTGAGTGCTTTTCTATTATGCATTGATAGTTGAGCATCAATCAATAAGAGGGGAAACAGAAAACCCAGCGAAACCAACTTCTTAAGTGTAAAATGCCTCTTAATACCCGGGGCCTTTCAAACAACTTAACCTGGACGCTTTTTACCCTCGCCCTTCCTCCCTCTGCTCTTTGAGGGACACTTACCGGCGCCTGGCGACACAATGTTTTATTTAGGAGGGCTGGAAATGTGCAGCTCTCAGGTGAAAATGTACCGCAACCCTCTGGTTATACTTCAGCAATAAAATCACTGTGTGTGTGTATGTGTGTGTGTGTGTGTGTGTGTGTGTGCAGGCACAGAAACAGACGTACGGAAGCAAAATAGATCATTGCATTTACATTATATTTACACGTTTTGTTTTTCTCCTGCTCTGAAAAACCTTTCTCACAAAAGACTCTCAATAAAGTAAAATAGGCAGTGGCCTTTCATTGACTTGGCTTGCTTGATTTTGCAGCAAATCATAAATAACCATCCTCAAGGTTGATAAGGTCAGCAGAAACCCAGTTGATCATATTATGAATGTAGCATGTCTTGAAATCAAATCCCACGCAAGATTTAAAGATGATACTAAAAAGATGGCTTCTTTACATGAACTTTGCTGTTAGTTGAAATGAGAAAAAAAAATCAGCAGAGTCACCTTTCACATGACCAATGCAACAGTTCACCAAACTGGGACGATTCCGGGAAGGAAAAGGGGGAGAGACTAAGTCTAACCCGCAGATAAGAGGAACGGTGGGCATCGGACCCCCTCAGTGGAAGAGATAAGCGGGAGACAGTCACAGCAATGGCCAGCCACATAATACACAAGCCCACCTCCAGCTGTCTAAATCTCCGATCAGCACCAGTCCCCACCGGCCCTCCTGTCACCACTAATGCACCTTTTCCTATAGGACGAAGCCCCAGATGCAGTAAGGTTATCTGGGGCTTTGCAGGATTTCTCGGAATGGGCAAGTTCACCTTTCCTTTAGTCTAGATGACAGGAGATGATGCAGTTGGGGGGGATCGATTGTAGGTCGCACTGCGCGTCTTTGTTCGACATCACCGATCTTCATCAACCGCTGATTGCTGTTTTTACATACCACCAGGTTAGGATGTAGACTGTGGATAATAAACAAATATATAATTTCTTCATTCCAATGATTAGTAACAGCAACAAGGTGTTACACAACATTGGTGTGAGGGAAACTGATTTCCCAGAAAGCATTAGTCCTACCCCTCTCCAGTCCGTGGTGACATCATAGCCCCAAGTACATCATTAAAACATTTCTGCGTGAATGATTAATTATCCCAATAGAAATGTACCACATTCTAATGGCCAAATCATTTTGTAATCAGCGTTCAGCATATTAAAAGCTGCCATTGTCTCCCTTTGAAAATGTCACCATCACCGCTATTGAAAGACAAAAATATTAAGCTGGTGGGGGGGTGTGGATAGAGAGGATGCCCCCAAACTACTTTGGTTACACAAACTTTGTTTTCGGCCTCAATGCATCAGAGCCCTCTCCCTCCGTCTGCCATCTGCTGCTGAAGAATCTGTTTCACTCGATGAGCCAAGCCCAGCCTTTATTGGTCCTAATGGCACTATCAGCTGAGCCGCCAAACCCAATTACCTTTTAAAAAGGGAGGCCACCCCAGCTAATCATGGCTGCCTAACCTGATTTGCCTGTGATGAAGAGACGGGATAAAGAGCAGTTAATGGAGGGAGAATGATCTCACAAATACAAAAAACTCAATTCATTTCTCCGGGAGAGCAATCTGTCCGATTCAGCGGTAATGGAGTGGAGATTCATTAGTCCTCGGGCCTTAGTAGTAGCACCGTCCCCTTATCAACTGAATGACAAAAGAACATTCAGGGTGCTGCTCTTATAGACTTCATGTTGTTGGGACGGATGTCGAAATTGGGTGGTGTTTCTGCATCTTTTCAATCCCACATCACATCAAACTACCAAGCACCGTAAAAGACAAGATAATGGCGCCAGTTGTCAATTCTTAAATAATAAAAGACTTGAATTCATTGTAATTAATGCCAAATGCAAGTAGTGCTACATTCTATACTTCTATTTTTTTAATAAGGCAATAACTGGACTGGTACAATTCATAAATCTGTTCATATACTGCAAATGGTTTGGAGCATACATATTTAACAGACTGTTTCCCAAACATTTAGTAACATTATATTACTGGTAATGTGATGTAAGCCAGCTTTTTATTATGTTAAACCAGGGTTGAGCCAAAGTAGTCACTATCAGTGATTTCGACTGTGTATCCAGCCGCAGGAGATCACTGTCTCTGGAACAAAACATGGACTTCTAGGATTGAAGTGTCTGTTTGCCAAGTTTGATTGATGTCCCACACTGTCTCCCAAAAATCAGAGCTCTCAAAGGTCTTATCAGTCAGTATCCAGGCCTAAACTGGAGCTACATGTCAACCGAAGACATCCAACATCCGCTCTGTGCTCCAGCAGACTCCAGTCTCATTCACACGCATGTTCCCTTGATGATGTAAGTGACACACATGAATGGCCAATTGATGCCAAGAATGTCGTGCAGGGGATGAGTCACTGAGAGCATGGGGTGAAGGACAGCAATGACCCGACCCCCAACCCTGCTGAATCCATACACCACTGCAGCTTCAGCTTGGCCTGGCCCAGATATGATCCAGAGGACGTCGGCTAGATGGGGCATAGGGCCATAGCCAGGGTTTGCAGACGGACATTAGGCCAAAGCCAGAGTTAAAATCCTATTAGTTTGAGTTGGGAATCGGATTATCGTCGTCGAGAATCACTCGTCTGGCAACTAGGGTCTAATTTACGCCAATCAACGGCAATTATTGAGGGGAAGGGAGCCCCTATTAGAGGGCCTCATCCACTTAGTCTAATGAATGGGGAAGATTCAATCTTGGCTGTGGAGACGCATTGGAGAGCTGCAGCTGAACGCGACTGCACCAGCAGGCTAAAGAAGAGCTGCTGTTATTTATCAATGGTGGGGTGCTGTCAGAGCAAACATGCGTTAGCCATGGGGCGCTAGGCTCTGGTTTCTGATGGTCTGGGGGCACTCTGTCCAGTAAAGCGGTTAGTGTAGCTCTCTACAGCTCATTATGTGTTTATTATACTTGGAAAGACATGTGCCTATGTGTACATCATGTGTTTAGCCCAGAGAGTGGGATATTTTATTTCTCATCATAAATCATAAACTTGGAAGTATAATGTTCACTTCAGAGCAAATGTGCTGTCCAGACTGCACTCACTGGGCATTGACAAAATACTGTGAATGCCATTAAATGTACTAAATTCCAAAAATCATAACGTTTTTAATTTGGATTCTGTTTTGATTACAAATGTTTGTAAAAATTATGATGAAGTTAGAAAAACTAAATATTTGTTTCTTTGGAAATTCATCTTGTTCTTTTATTTTAAAGTTTTCACTCTTTTCAGATTCTACATAATTGTCTGAAAGTAACTGAAAGTGAGCAGAAAACAAAGGGGGTTTGCTTAACCTTCTGTATTATGTGTTTAATGAGGTGAACAATAACTAACTGATATTTTTAAAGTCACCCACCCAACCCTGGTGACTCATTGTCTTATCACTGTGGCCTGTTGTTATCATTCGCCACCACGAGAATTTCACACTGAAAACTTCCTCATATGTGAATGACTCACATCTTGTGAAGTGTGTAGCCTTTAGTTTGTGCCATAGACTTTAGTTTTATCTCCATTCATACGCTGCCCTCTACTGTTACAAAAGCAAAGTACCACGTGTGAATATGAGCAGCAGTTGAACTGTGAACTATGCAAATAGCCATCACAATCCTGCACACAGATCAATAGGTGACATACTGTTTTTCATATGTTTCATATGTAAATTGGATTTGGTAGACTTAAAACTGGAACAGTGTTAAGTGTCAGTTTAGAAAGCCTGTTATTGGTCTACTGATCATAACTGTTGTTGTGGGCGGAAGCAAATATAAGTCTCCAACCATGGAAGATTAATTTACATATACATCATGCATGTGCAAGTGTTGGTGGGTAGGCTAGGTATCTCCAAATGACATCAGATCCTGTGTGTGATGACCTCTTGCATGCTAGTGCCATGGTGTGTCTTTTTATTCTTTTGCAAAATACTTGTTAAATAAAAGGCAAAAAAAGTTTCTGTCTGAGTTTGATGGTGATAGTGGTGTCCTGAAAATCTCACTCAGTGGGGGAATTCCATTTCCTTTAATGGCTTTCAGTTGGGGTTTAGCTTTTCCAAATCGGTGAGAGAGTGCAGACGCACACATTAAGTTATTAATAACAGCAAATATTTCCAGAGTTGAGGGTTTCATTTCTCATCTGATTTTTCCGTGCCGAACAAACAGCCCCACAATAGATAGATACACTTTTGAACCTTTTCTCTTGGGCAATCGCGCCTTCATCATTTACGTACATATGTACCGCCCAAGGATTGTGCTGTGGAAACATGAATATTAGTTGTGTCTATTTCCTGATGGTTTTAACCTATTTATATCATTATCTTGGCTGTTTATAAAACAATTCAGAAATGTACCTGTGTCCCTCTTCTTTTACTCTATTATTGGTCTAGTAGAGTACCAGCTAAATGCCTAAAATGGATTTTAAAAATGAATGATGACAGCAGTCAAGTTATCAATCACAAAATGCAAATTGTTTCTGCAAACATGTAAACCATAAACTAACTGAAGAAATCTCCCCCCAAAAAGAAGAAAAACAAAGAACAAACTGCTTCACTTCCAGCTTCATAAATGGGAAAACTTTGTTGTGGTTAAGGTCACACGTTCAAAGTCAAGTGACTCATCTTTTTCCTTTATCTTAGCTGCTTATGGGAAGATTAACATGGAGGATGGAGCGTGCAGACTCATTTCAGACCACGTCCTTTCCCTTTTCAAGTGTGACTGATCAGAGAAGTCAATTCAAACTTTGTCCCATCAATCTACGGGGGTGTAAAACCATATTTTTTCCTGTGGTGACCTTCACTTCTCGATGGCTGTGGGCTGCTTGTTCCATTTCGTAATTGCTAATCATTGCCCAATGAGGGTAGTTCATGGTTCAAGGGGGGAATTGAAAACACTGAAGCCAGTAGCCTTTCATGACGACCCTTCAACGTACAAAAAGTTTCGATTCTGCACACAAGTAATGTCAAGCCCCTAACCACAGGCAGCCACCCCCTCACACCCACTGCACTGAGCCATACTCTGCCATAGCACTATAGTATAGACAGCAATTAGGCTGGAAAATAAATACAATTAAATATCCAGCATCACTAATACCTATGACTAAATGCATGGTTTTTGGCTCAAGCTCAATCTAGGACAAGTCAGTGAGGCTAAATTCTTAGCAGTCACACTTGATGAGCAACTATCCTGGGGAAGTCACATAAACAAAATTACTGAAAAAATGGAAAGAGGGGCACCTGTTATAAGAAGGTGTTTCCCATGTCTTCGTCTAGGTTGCACCTTGCAGGTAATACAAGTCATAGTATTCTCTCACCTTGATCACTGCTCAGTAATCTGGTCAAGTGCTGCCACAAAAAAAGCTGGAAAAGCTTCAGTCAGTGCAGAATAGAACAGCACGATTAGCACTCCACTGTTCAGTAAGAGCAAGTATCGACAAAAAGAACGCTGATCTCACATGGCTGAAGGTTGCCGGTAGGTTCAGATATAGTTTATTAACTTTGTTAAGAAATATAATAGTTTTGAAAGAACCATATTGTTTGTATTCGAAAATATAATTTTCTGGAAATACACAAACAAGGCAGGTGAGGAGGGGTCACATTACTCTACCCCAACCAAAGACCAATGCTGAGCTTTAGAGGTGCTGGCAGGCAGATTTTGTTGCCTTCGGATAAAGTCAGGCTATCTGTGTCCCCATTTCCAGTCTCTATGCTAAGCTAAGCTAACTGGCTGCTGGCAGTAGCTTCATATTTACCCTACAGACATGAGAGTGGTATTGATCTTATCATTCATCCCTCAAAATTTAAATGCATATTCTAATACAAACAAAAATACAATACGTGGTAGCTCAGGTTACATTAGTGACCACTTTCCACTGTCCCTGCAGGCAGAAACGAGAAAAGAAACTATGTCCCACCCCTACATTTGCTCTCACCAGTACATGATGCTAAAGGAAATGAAAGATAAAGGGGGAAAACGTAAGTAGGAGGGCACCACATTTTTATCAATGAGAATGGTTACTAAAACAACTGATTATAATGTCACTTTGTTTTTGTGGAGGCCAGTAGGAATGACAAGAACACAAAATATGAATGCACAGAAATGGCCCAAATCAAGCATATAGGCATAAGTCAGTTAATTAACTTTAAAGAAATAAAGTATATTTTTAACCGTGCAAATGCACAAATTTATCATAATATATCCTCAATGGTTCAACAGGACACAAGGTCAAGATCAATGATGCAATTCTTATTTCACTGCCTCGCTTTCTGGCTGCAAATACTGCTGTTCATTTAGGGTGTTCAAACTTGATCTAACTTATGATGTCAGCAAAACAAAATACAATTATCATCAGCAGGGTACAGTATCTGTTGTTGCTACAGTGACAATACTAGGCCAAGTGTCATTTTATCATCATCTAAGACTATGCCTTTATCTATAAATAACAAAGTGGTAGAGTGTGAAAACCCCTGTGAGGTGACAAATTTAGCCAATGCACACAACTACTTTAAGCGACCCGGATGTAGGGAAATTCCTAAACTACAAAACCACTCACTTTGAGGACGCTTGCATGGACTAAAATAAAAATGAAAAGGTATTTAGTTAGTATTGAATTAATTTTGTTTTAGTGAGGATGCAGATAGCGAGAGTAGGAGGGTGATCTCTGCCATCAGCAAATGTATGACTGAGAGGAGGAGGAAGCTGCCCCTGCCTACTGATATACCACAATTGTCCTCGTGTCAGCGGGGGGTGTGAGGTGTGAGAGGAAGCGCCCTTTCGATTACCTCGCACTTAAAACCTTCACAAACAAACTAATGTAAACATACCTTTGTCTTTTGTCAGACAGCTGCATTGGCCAAAAAGTGACTTGACTTGGGTCAAACGTGCTGACAGGTCAGAAATAAATGCAGACACTCAATCGTAACCTATCATAAACTATTGCAATAGTTTTTGTTTCCTTCACGCAGCGATGAAAAGACTAACAGCTTTCCAGAAAAAGCATATGAAATACACTTTCAATGTGTGAGCAATTCGTTCATTGTAATGTTTGTTAGCATTATATGGTTGTGTTCTGTTTTCTTAAGAATAATCCTGTTAAAAACTACAATGTGTAAAAACTGAATGAATCCCAAGATGACAAACTGGTTTCACTGTTAATACTTCTGTCCTGTCTGGACAGGAGTTGATTAGGAGGAATTGATTAGCCTAATTCTAGATCTCTGAATCATTTCCCACATCTCAGATTTGTTCAGCGACTGCACTAGAATAAATTAAATGAAACAAAACGGCAATTCAGTCTGATCATCAGGCTGTGAATTAATTTGAATCTGATAACTAGACTAACTGTGAAGACCCACTGAACGCGGCGAGAGGAAATGCAAAGTTTGCCCCTGTTCATTTTCTATGGGATGCGAGCGAATTTCTTTGCAAGGTATTGTGAGATTCCAGGTGACACGGGACTGACAGATGAAGCAAAAACAGGAGGGGTCGAAAGTTGCAAGCTTTCTGCAAATGAGGGCGAAATTCTCCTCGAGGCTCAGCAAAAAATGAAAAACTGACAACAAAAAGGTGATGCAGCAGTGCCACAGGAAGTTTAGTCTTTACCTGCAGTGACCATTATTGTAGTTTCTGGGATCCATCTTTTGTATGTCCCAATTGCCTCCAAGATTACAGGTAGACCTTCAAACAAAAACAAAGTGCTGCTTGAACATTGTGGAATATTTAGACAATGTTTGCTAACTAGCCCTCTTGCTAGCTTGTGAGTGTTAACACGCCCACAGTGACAAGCGAGAAGTAGTGGAGGCAGCGACGCGCACTTTGTTCATTGCCAGTGGGTCTTCAGCAGGGCAGGAATTTCACGGGGGCCATGAAGCCAGTGAATCAGTTCATCATGTAATTTGTTGTTAGCCATCTTTTCAGTCAGAGTGTATGAACTTTTGACTCTGTTGAGAATTATTTTTGAAATAAACAGCTTTTTAAATCTGTTTTTTCACTGATAGGCCAATACTATGTCTTAAAAATAAATGAATCTTTGTCGCTTAAGTTAAATTCATTATTTCAATGGACTTAAAATCATTGTTTTATTTGATGGCCTTGCAGCCCTGGCATTTGGCCTTTGTGCCAAATTGACAACACCAAAGGCCAAGTGGCCTTGCTCCTAAAATGATGAAATTCCAGGCCTGGTCTTCAGAGTCTACATCCATGCTAGTGGCTCTGTGAGGCTGTAGCCTACTACATTGGTGCTTTGAGCTAAATGCCAAGATCAGCATACTAACCTGACATCGTTAACATACCAATGTTTAGCAGATATAATGTTTACCACCCATTTTAGTTTAGCACGTTAGCATGCTAACATTTGCAAATTAGCTCTAAACATTAAGTACAGCTGAGACTGATGGGATATCATATCAGTTCAGTAATAAGAAACTTAAGTATTGGACACATTGAAAATTTGACCTCAGGCGATGAAAGTTAAAACAAAATTATTACAATTAATACAGAGGGGGACATGAATGTCTGTGCCAAATTTCATAGCAATCCATTCTATAGTCCAGACATTTAACTCAAAACCCCAAATGTCTCCCTTATGGTGGCGCTAGAAGAAAAGTCAGGGGACCACCAAAGTTATTATGGCTTCATCCTCTGAGAATCATTAATGTCTGTACAAAATGTCATGGCAGTCCATCCAATAGTTGCTGTGATATTTCAGTCTCAACCAAAGTGGTGGACCGACCAACCAGCGGACCAATGGCTTTACAGCCTGTCACTAGGCCAAACTCGCAGCACAAAACAACGGCGACAATTTTCCAAACAGTGTAATTCGTTGTGTTTTGCAAGCGATCTCTGCGCGCCGTCAATCAAACTGCAACCTCTAATGCACGTGAGTTAGACGCGCCCACGTTCCAGGAGCTTCGCTGGAAAGGTGAGAAGAACCGAGCCTGTCTTTAACGTCAAAACAGATAAAAATGTATATTTTTGATGTTTGTCGTTGAATTTAAAGGTCTGAATACTTCTTGTACACTGACAATTCGGAGCATTTCGGGCGTGGTGAGTTTGGAAATCATCTTTTTATAGGCTAGCTATGGCTACTATAAATGTTTAGTTCAAGTTAATGTTACAGCATGAGGTATGGCGTCTGCTTCTAAAGTAATAGGATTTTGCCTTCAACTTAATCCTTCTAACAAACGTGAGGGATAGAGGTGTTTAAAATATAAAACGTGTAACTCTTAACGGTACTTTGTAACCGTAACTAAAGTAAAGGAACTGTAAACTTAACTTTACGTTGAGTATTAGCAAAGTTACTGTGTTTATATATTTTTTTTGTTAAGATGTAGAATAGTGGTTCGCAACGGGGGCGCTGGAAGCAATATTTTTGAAAGGGCGTTTGTTATCGCCTTGGTTAGATGTTCCGCTGTCGGACTTAACCATGAAAGCAACTTGGCGTCTAGCATCCAGACACACACTAAAACACTGTTCAATTCACGTGGCTTTATTTGAATGACTGCATACAAGACAACGTTGCCAGAGCATATTAACACAAACTATACAATCATAATAAAACAATATTAAAACCAGACACCAGCCACCTGACAAGCTGAGTCGCAGCAACGGCCGTCTTGATTCCAGTTGAGACGAGAGTAGGCTATACCGCTGCAACTTTTCTCTACAGCTAAAACTGTTTCGTCTAGTCGTGAACTTTAAGTCTTCATTAAACACCTTTAACAAGGCTGAATAAAATGAAATGAAATCCTAAAACATGGGACATGTACCAGGTTTCATTTGCCTGGAATAGCACAAAATAATGTCAGACCAAACTCCTTTAAAAAATCTGCTGAATTAATTCTGCCCTATTTAATGCCTATACATATAAAGAGATATTTATTAGTAGACTAATTAGCAATAAAATAACCAGTTCAAAAAAAGAACAATTTGGTGGTTACACTCAGTGCAGGTGTCTGAGGCTCTTACCGATGACCGCCTCCTCATTTACACAGACCACCTGAGGATGGTTAAGGCCGACATGGATGGGTGGTGCAGCCCTTTCAGGAGCACGTGACCGAATGCGAGTCCGCTATCCAGGTGCATCTTGTCGACATCCAGTGCTACAACGAGGCTACTTCCTTCACACCTTTTGTCTGGGGCAACATGGGAGAAGACCAGGCTGCTTCTTCTTACTTTCCCAACAACATATAAGGGAGGATTTAGCCAGGTCCTCTACATGCAGTCCATGTACTGCAATCGCTTGGTGGCCTCAGGCGCACTGAAACAAACTTCTCTGCAACCCACAGTGAAGAAACTGGCAGAGAACCACCAAGCGTAGGACTCGAGCAATTTAGCTGATTTCCTTTGAAAATTAAGATATATGTTTCTGCTTTTTCCCAGTAGCCTCAGACATTTTCCTTGGTAGGCTGCTCCTTGTTTTCTGTTGTTCCGTTGTTTTCTGAACAATTAATAAGAATGCTTCTTGTTTGGCATTTCTGATTGGCTGTTATCTAGCCTCATTAAAGTTTGAATGTCAAATTTCATGAATATAGGACTCATGAATATAATTTCTATTCATATGGCTTTTTTGGTCCCTGGGAAACTAATGATGATGATATTCCAACTGTCCAGTTAAAATCAAATTTGTTATTTGGCATTCAATGACATGCTTTTTTAATGATATAACACAGAAAAATAATCAACATTAATATTCAGGGAAGACAATTAGCCTGCATTTTATTTGATGGTGGCGGCAAGGGACCTGGATAATGGATAGGGGGGCGTTGGCCCAAAAAAGGTTGAGAACCACTGCTGTACAAAGTGTGATAGTGTTAAGGTTACAGCAAGTCCTCCCTTAATGGCAACGATAAAGCAATGCTGATGATAACTAGCATACCAGTGTTATTTAACTAACTTTGCTAGGCAGTTTTAATTGATAGCAAAGGGGGGAAAAAACAAATTGTAGTGATTTGCATTGTTAGCCTACATTTCTGCAGGTAACCAAAGCCTAAGAATATTTCTATTGTTACCATATTTTCAAATATGACATAATTACTGTACACCACTTGCTAACCTAACTGGTTACAGCTGGTCACACTACTGTAGGTCAGTCACTGGATACCCTTGAACTCTTTTAAAGATCTCTGAAAGTCTTCAGACTAGTGTTGCACTGTGTACCGATACCAAGAATGTACCGTGATACCCTGCCATTAAAAACGGTCCAATATCCCGTTTTATTGGTACCGATACTTTAAGAATGACTGTTTAAAAAAAGAGCTGTATTTCCTATCAGTTGCGTCGATGTGCAAGAGCGAGTCAGCGCGACAACAGGGCAGTGTGTGTGCAGCGTTCTGCTACTCCCTGCAGCCGGGTTCACATAGGAGGCAGACGCGCCACGAATTGCAGTCCGCTTCCATTCGGCGCCTACATTAACCAACTGGGCTGTTCACACAGGAGGCGCCGAGAGAGAGGAAAAAGTTGATCCTGGAAGTGGAGAAGCACCCCGCAGCACAACAGCAAAAAAGATTTTTGAGAAAGATGTTTCAGATTTTTGCCTTGGCATCGAGATACTTTAGGCTGGTATCCAAAGTCATAATTTTGGTTTTGTGACAACACTACTTCAGACATCACTTTGCGAACCCTAGCTAACATGTCTGTGTGTATTTGTCGCATCATTAAATTTTTTGAAGTGTGGTTTCAGGTCAATCATGGAGTACAGTTTGGTGTTCTCTTCTTTTCAGTAATGGTCAAAGCTTTCAGGATGTTTCCAGCTGGTGGATCATTTCGAGGTTCCAGAGGAGCCTGTTTCGCTCAAATCCTCACGAAGAATTTGCCTGCGACGCCAGGACTGACTGAATCATATGAACCTCTGTCTACCTCGAATGGTCCTAATAAACATGTTTTTGACCAACAAGGGAAAAGTACATTCAAACCTGGTGAGATCCCACAGATCTCTATTAACAACATCTATCACTAGTGATAATTCATTTAATAACCAATCGAGATAATAACTTCCAGACTGCATTCATCCCTGTGAGGTCTGGTTTCTGTTGCAGGGCAGTTAACATTTAGTTTTTTGCTACAGCCAAATGGACAAATCCATAAAGGTGTACAATCTTAATCTGTCATTTCTACACTTTTCCTTATTTCACCAACTAAGGTCCTGCTGCCAAGCCAAAACTCTCACCTAAAGTGCTGATTGACAGATACAGGCAAGGCGAGTCAAACGCTGTGTCTTTACTCCATCAGCTCGCCCAGATTTTGCAGTTCCACCTGGAAATGAAGGAGACGGTGACCACGGGTAAAGCTCCGCAGCATGTCTGTGTGCATTCAAATTGACTTAAGAGACCACGACTGTTGTTATTGGTCCATGGAAGCCTGTTGATTATACATGACAATTTATGCAAAAGATTTATATGTTGCCTGTGTTCAAATTCTAATCAGGGTCTTGCGATTCCTGATGACTTCTGTCATAAATAAAGTAATTCATTTTTAAAGTCATTCAGACTTATTTTAGGACTGCAACAAAAAATATATTTTCATTATTGATGAATTTGCCGATTATTTTCTTAATCGATTGATCATTTTGTCTACAAAAATACAAAACCCAAAGATATACAGTTTACTATCATAAAAGACAACAAAAAGTAAAAGAAGAAAAATGACTTAATCGATGGTCAAAATAATTGACTAATCAAATACCTGATAAATCATTTCAGCTATAATTTGTTTGTGTTAGGAATAACAACAGTGTCTGACAACCAGAATCGTTGATCAGTGTATCAGCAGACTCTGAGATTATTTTGAACACTGACCAGATTTTGAAATTTAGTCAAGAGTTTTAGAACAGTGACCATTTTGAATATCAGGGTTCGTACAAAGTCTTGAAAGTTTGGAAGATGTTCAATTTTAACCGATATGTTTTCAAGGTAGGGAATATGCTTGAATTCGAATATACTCCTTGAAAAATGCTTGATTTTCAACATAATCTGGTGTTTCATCATCTACAACAATCACTCATGTAGACCAAAAATGTTTTAATATTTGAAATGAAACGATCCCGTCGTCATATTTGTTTGCTGTCTCCTGGCATTTACAGTCACAATTTAGATATGATGATAAAGGCTTCAAGAGTCTGGAAATTTTTGGTTTGGGTACCTTGAAAGTGCTAGAATTTTTCTCTTAAAAAGCTGTACCAACTGTGTAATATAGAAAATTGGTAATGCTTACCCATTCTTGCGTCTGCCATGTATCCGCAAATTACTTCTTACTTGCCTCAGAAAGATCATGTCTTTGTCCAGTGGCCACAGTTGCCATCCTAAAATGTAAAAGTCTGTGTTTTCATTCCAAGCAAAAACTACATCTTCTGATTAGGCTTCGTCCTCTGCATGAAGGCCCTAGCCATTGAAATCAGCTTTTCTAAAGTTTGGTTAGGATGAAACCTGCAGGCTCTCAGCTCTTCACATGATTCAATAAATCTCTCTACTCTTGTTTTCTCAGGCAACATGCCAGGGCTTTATTTTGCCTTTTGTGTGGTGATTGATGGGGTCGAATACAAGACTGGCATGGGAACAACCAAAAAGGAGGCTCGGCTCAAAGCGGCGGTGCTTGCTGTGCAGGACCTGCTGCCCACCTTGGAAAGTCGGAAGTCTGTCCTCCCTGAAGCAGGTTATGGGCTAATGCTGATCAAAGTATAATGTGTTTCTGTAGCAAACGTTGATGATTCCTCTAGTGCTGGTAAAGGTTATCCTCATTTACCAGATTGGTTTCCATCCCTTGTACAATTAATTTTGATGTTCTAGTACATGTCATTCTAACATGGTGAGCCAAACTGTTATGTAAGACCCCTACAGTGAACATACCTTCAAATACCATTCATGATGTTGGTTATCGCTTCTGACAAAGAAAAATTCAGGAACACGTACGAACATCACCCATGAAAGAGGCTTCTTGCTATATTTAAACATTGTTGACAGTGAAATCATGAAAGAAAAATTAGCTGAGAAGTAAGTGAGAGGGTGCATTTGAAATGTTATGAAAGGCACTATTCTCTCGAAATCAGTATTTAAAGGAAATACTGCATAGACACTAGTTTTGGAAAGCAGAACTCATTCATGTAACCTTTTTTACATACTACTATACAGTGTATGTTGGCTGAGCATACATGCGCTTGTACAACAACACAGTTACAATAAGAATAAAATAAAGAGGATAGAGACATAGACATGACAGATAATACATATTAAACAAGATACAGTCTCAGTTTAAGCAGTTAAAGGCCAGTAGAGGACGATTATTGAGACTGGCCAACAATAACTGTTAAACCTGTTTTTACGGATATATTAGAGCGTAGTGGCTCTTCTTTTCATTCATTTCCATGGCTGTTTTTTCTTTCCTTAGGTGTCCCTCCGCCGCTGCCAGTGAAAGAGCAGCCATCCATCTCTGACATGCATCCTTGTAGAGCCATTCACGGTAATTCAGGATTTCTATATGAGTCTCTCGAGGGCTGCCCTATTTGGCAGATGGCAGCATAGTACAGCTCAAAAATTTTGATCAGAAATACAGACGCATGTTGCACTTCAGTGTTTGTCACTTTATGCTGAGATAGACAACAGGAGAATAAACAGACCTCATCCATTGCAGCCACAAATATTAGCACAGTGGCACATTTTTTTTGTTCTGTTCGCTCAGTACTCTGGGTGTTGACGTTCATATTGGTTGAAAAGTGTAGGAATTGTAACATGTTTGGCCAGTCTGGTCTTCAGCAGAAACACATGTTCAGTTGGTTTGTCCAGTGAAGAACATTCCACTGTTTGGCCTCAAAAACTCCTTGGTTAGTCTGGCTGTATGTCTTGAATGATTGTGTTGGATAGAGTTGAAAGTCAGCACTCGTAATCATTGTTTCATTTCAAATCCTATGTGCTAAAGTACAGCTAGAATGACAAAAATTGAGTCATGTTGAAATATTTGAGGGCCGTACCATATGAAGCAAAAAGGGAAAGTGCAGGGAATACTGTACAAACACATGCTACTGTAGAATATACATATCTATACATACCTTTCTCATTTGGGGTGTGTGTAATGAGATCAATTAAAGCCCAGTTGAATTTTATTTTGTTTTTTGCTTTATTATTTGTCCTGCTGTTCAGAAAGGAAGACGTTGGTCAACCTTCAGATTCCACACGCTGTCAGGGATCGGCTCACTAAACTGATGAACAGCCACCCAGAGTTCTCTGCCTGTGCAGGCACCACAGCAGCATTCATCATTCAGACTTGTAAGTGAGCACTCGCAAGGAAAAAATCTGGAGGATGTCATGCTCTGAAGGTTTGTTAGTAAAAAGTTGTAAAACAGGTAGTTTAATCTGAAATTCTGATTCTGTGGTTGAATCATCATATTGTATACAATAACATTTGTTTTGACGTTGGTATGCAGTGTAAGCTATTGTCATTATCAGATGACCAAGAGTTATGATACAAAAACACACTGGCAACTTTTTGTCAACTTAAATTAGCCAGTGAATATTTCACATCTAACATCTAGTTCTAATTGCATCATTTTTTAAATTAAAAAACATATTTTCGGTTGTGTCCCGAATGAATACACAGACCTTACAATATTTGTGATCCAGTACAATTCCAATGCAAAAAATACTACATCTGTGCTGATGATGTTAGATTTTTTAATCCTGTACCACAGATTCAATTTATGTATTTTTCCGGGCTATAGTTCATAGGCTTATATTGGATTGCTTTATATTGAAATGTGTTTCTTTCAATAACTCTCCCTCTAGCCAGTGGATGTGAGGTGGTCGCTTTCGGCACCGGGAACTTCAACACCAAAGAGAGTGCCTCGTCCAGTGGGCGGATTGTGCACGATTCACATGCAGTGGTGACTGCAAGGAGATCACTTATGAGGTTAGTTGCAAACATGACCCAGTGTGTATATTACTTTGTTTGGGTCATGTTATGCCTAGAAACTAATTATTTTCTTCTCATTATCCTGTCATTCATTATTTTTTCCATGTAAGGTAATGCTACTTGATAATTGTTTGAAGCACAGGTTCCAAAATCAATCAAGATTAATAGTAATGCATATTCTCAAAGCTTTTTCACTTTGTACAAAATACAAACCATCTTGCAAGCAATGGAAAATACTGACTTTCATGAACCCCTGAAGGGGCCCCAAACATAAAGATATCACGCCAGTTTAAACACCTTTTGAATACTGAGAGGTTTGTAAAATGTGGTCACACAGATGCTACATTTGTTCAATGTGTACCTTTTGTCCGTGGGTAAGTAAGTGTACCACAGTAGCCTACAAATGTCCCTGAGAATGTCTCAATGTGGCTGCATTTCCTGTTTTGTTAAGCAGTTCCCTGATGCTCTGAGATCACATGTATGTTACCATTTGCCTGGTCAAATCTGATTGTCATTATTTACAAGTTTGAAATATGAATTTGGAATCACCTGTGTATTCCGACATGTGTCGTGGAGAAGTCTTGTCGCCAGTAGAGACCTGCGAACCTCACGTTATTCTAACTGGAAAAGTTTATTTCATGTGGCCTTGTGTGAAAGGAAGAGGTAATAAAAAAAATATCACAGTGGTGATCACTGTTCAACAGACAACTGAATACAGACTGTCGGAGCTCAGTCTATTACTTCAGCTACTGAGATGTCTAACCCAGGAGTGACCTGGTTGATGCGCTTTGCATAAGTTACGCTACCATTTGCTGTGTGTTGCATTCAGTACAGAAACCACAGGCTAGCCTTTTTTCCTCTAACAGAGTAGGTCATAACCTCTAGATGATGTTATCGCCCATATTTCAGATGTAACATCATAGTGAGCCATTCTCATACTGCGCTGTCAGGTTTCTATACCGGCACCTGCTGATGTTCTTCAGCAAAACGGCCAATCTGATGGAGAAGTCGATTTTCCAGTTGAACAGTAGCAGCGGCCTCTTCAGCCTGAAGAGCGGCATCACCCTCCACCTCTATGTGAACCAACTGCCAAAGGGTGCCGCTCAGATCCCTTCCAAGCTGTGAGTGTTTGATTATCAGCTTCATCATCTGGGGGTTCTCACTGACATTTTTTCATGAGGCACTGGAGATCAAGTGATGTGATGGTTGCCCTATTTTGTAATCCAAGCATTACTACTCAATCAGCTGACATTAGTCATGACATAAGTCATGTAGGCTCTGACATTAATATCCTTCCTCAAGCTTGCTTTGCTGTTGTTTTGCACTCAACCTTATGTAGCTGTTTTTGTTAGCGGTTAGGTCTTCATAACAGCCACAAAGATACCATTTCCTGGTAAAGTTGCATGAACAATATTTTTCCAAATGCAAAGATTTCAAACGCTTTTCCTCAGCTCTGCACTCCATTCTCAGGCGCCTGAACCCGTTCTCCATTTCGACATGGCAAGTCAACAATGAGATCAGCCTACACCTGTCAGTGGAGGGCAAGGTGTTGTATTGGATTTCTGATGTTGCTTTTATGGTATATGCAACAAAAGTTAAGTTATAAATGACATTGCAACTGTTACCTACAGTATCGCTGCATAAACTACAAATTGATTTGTTTCTTTTAAAGGTGTTCTCAGTTTTCTCGTCAGCCTTTGATCATTCTGCCTCCAAGCTGGTCAGCATGTCCACCACAGACAAGCTCACTCAGTGGCAGGTGCTGGGATACCAGGGAGCCTTGCTCAGCCACTTTATCGAGCCCATCTATGTCCAAAGCATCATCCTGGGCAAGTCAACACGTCAAATCATGCTCCTTAGATTAGGATTATCAGGGTTTTTCTTACCCTATTCAAATTCCTTGATTCCACTTTTTCCAAAACCTGACCATGTTGGCCATAATAAAGTTTGTTTTAAGATCATTGCCTTAAATGCATCACCTCCAAGTGCAAATGCAACAGCAGAATCCCTCCAGGGCTGGCTGAGACAACATAGCTAGATTAGACAATGTAGCAGAATGATATACTTCCTGATTTGAGAGAGTTGCAGTTCCAATGTGTTTACCAAGACTTTCAATTAATTGTGGTGGTTGCTTGCTCCAAACTGCTGCTAATTTTAAGCTGTATGTACAGTATACAGGTGGTATAGCCACCTACAGCCAGAAGAACGTGTGATCTTTATCCAAGCACTTGCATTCGGACTTATCAGTGTTTTCCCACTGATCCACCTTCAAGTATAATGCAGGTCAATCCAATGCAAACATCAGCCTCTATAGAGATAAATGAGCACCTCTCCTACACAGTCTGAATGAAAACTTGATAGTATAAGCTTCATAAAGGTAGCATTTATTTCAGGGATAGGGGAAGTCTATCAAACAAGGAACATGATTTGTCTGTGTGTCTCAGGTCAGTACCTACTCTCTTCTTGGGCAAGGGTGGGATCCCAGTCATGTGTCAAAAAAGTTTTAGTTGGTTATTCTTTGTAATATTTGCTTGACTACCTTGTAAATAGAACACCTTTTTTAGTATAGGCAGATGGGTCCTCTTGCATCTGCAATAGACCTGGCGCAAAAGTATTTACCTTTTTTTTAAAAAAAAAGCATGGCACCAGTGTTATCATACAAGCATTTGAAAGTTGCCAACATCCAGATAAGCTAACAAATGGCCCACATTTTGTCAAGGGAACAGTAAACCTAAAAATAGGCCGGAAGTAACACTGCATCAAGTCTATATATTCAGATGGATGATGTTTGCAGATGTTAGAATTTAACTGGTCGCTCATGCACAAATCGCTAGCAAAAAAGCAAAAAAAAGTCCCCAACATTAAAATCATCAGTTTGACAAAAGATTAGAACAGGTGTTCCTACTCAAGTTTCCATGTCAGCTTTTACAAAAGACGTGATTTTCCATATGACTCTGTCCTCTCCTCTTTTCATAATCATTATGCCTATATGACCCACATTTGCTCAATCTATAAGAGAGGGAAACTCCAAAATTAGTTGTATTGGATACGCGTGATGTGTAGCAAAGTAGAACACCTTTTGTAAAAATCTATTTAAGAGTAAGATTACTGATTTAAAAATGATGATACCAGTTATCGTTAATGATTACAGAACTATATGATTTAATTAATCAATTAAATTGTTACTGTAGTAGAGAACACTATTAGATGGCACTTTATTATCAGATTGTTATGTCAAGCCAAATCAGTTTCAGATACACACACACACACACACACACACACACACACACACACACACACACACACACACAAAGCATTCAAAATTACACACAGACTACTGGAGCGCATTCCATTTTATAGTTTAACATTTGCGGCCTGACATATACAGGTACCTGCCATTCTTTGTTACACTTACAAGCGTAAATCTTGCGTCTCATTTCCTGACTAACTGCACATCACACTTGGCCTACACAGAACCCATCTTATTTTTTCCCCCCACGATTATCTCAGGAACAGACAAAAAAGAGTG
The DNA here is from genome assembly GCA_002120245.1 of Maccullochella peelii. Lineage (NCBI taxonomy): Eukaryota > Metazoa > Chordata > Actinopteri > Centrarchiformes > Percichthyidae > Maccullochella > Maccullochella peelii. Next base: position 360,389 of record LKNJ01000266.1, read on the forward strand.
CTCATCTTATTGTTTGACAGAATAAGGAATTATTGAGTTCTGCAGCCTGTTCAGTCTAACCTGTGGTAATCTATACTCTACTATTAAATGGCAAAAGCTGACATTCCACAAATGAAACACGAGGTGGGTCAGATCTAGAGTCAATATTCCACAATCCCCAGGTTGTGGAAAGAGAATGAAGTATACCTGTACATAGCTGTATATTAATTTGTAAAATCCTACAGGTGACTCCGACTGCAGTGATATCCGTGGCATGGAGTTCTCCGTGAGCCAGCGCGTGGAGGGGATCACCTCCCAGCTGCCCATGTTTTACTGCATGATGAGGCCCCACATAAGCCTGGTGCCTGCTGTGGCTGCCAGCAGCACCAACAGTGGCCAGTTGACCTATGGTATCAACTGGAGTGAAGGAGACAGCTCGCTGGAGGTTGTGGATGGCCTGGAGGGCAAGACCGTAGAGGAGTAAGGATGACTGTATAGCTGGCAGTAGGATGTCATATGTAACTGACAGAATAGAAGAAAACTCATGCTAAATTTGGCAGTCACATTTACTGGCAACTAGTTTTATGTTTGGTGTGGATCATTTTCATTCTCAAACTTTTAAGTGATTGCTACCACAACAGTTGGATAACTTTTATTTAAAATTCCAAAATCGGTAACATCACTTCAGAGCTTACCGTCGATCACAGCATAAAGCGAAATAATACATGATAAATGGATAAGTGGATTACAGTCTAATTGGCAGGTTACCAGCCATAAACTATGAAGTTAACCTGTAGCCAGTGTTCCTCAGCTTGTTCCCTTGTCAGTCAGCTGTGTAGGGATTTACTTACAATTTTCTACTGTTTTGCTAGCTTTGTGTGTGATTACATCAAAGCTGCTTCTTTACACTGATTCTCTTGTTGTAGATCTCCCTTTAAGAGTGGCTCTGCTCTGGCGAGCCGTCTTTGCAAGGCAGCGATGCTGTACCGCTTCAAGTTGGTGGCCAAAGAGGCCCAGAGACACGACCTGCTGGCCACAAGCTCCTACAGAGAAGCCAAGGTAACCTCAACGGCTTCTCCCCACACCTGTTTAATGTTACCAAAGTAACACTTGTTCCACAACACTGGCATATGTTGCAACACTGATCCATTGATATTAATTTTATTTGTTCATCAAAAGCAGACCCTGTTTGTTTTTTTTTATTAATCGTTACACTTGCATGTAGTGTAATTATCCGTTTCCAGTTTGCAAACACTTGGATAAATGATTTTGGTGTCTGCTTCAGTCATACAACTCATTTAATATTTTCAGTAGCAAGTCATAAGTCCTCAAAGATAATTGGAGCAAAACCTACTTATTGTGCGGCCTGTTTACAAGTAGTCTGTATGCAGTTGTTCTTCTTATCTTCAATCAGCTGCAATACATTTTTGCAACATCATTTTCTTCCCAACTTCACCACATCATTTCACATTTAAAATGGATTTTATGAGGACTGTCATGTCATTTGCTTTAGAAAAGTTCTCTGTCAGGATCTTTGTTATTCATATTACTTCTATTGTTATCTTGTCACTGAAGAGGATGGCGAAGCCGTACCAGGAGGCCAAGAACGTGCTGAGGGCATACCTGTTGCAGCAGGGCTTTGGTTCCTGGCTTGTGAAGGTTTCGGTTAGTGATAACTTCAGCATGTGACTAAAACCTCATCATCACTGGGGGGAGGGGGGGGAAGCTATATTCTGGAAGCAATTGTATTCAAAAATTATATAACTAACTTTAGTTTACTTGTTGCTGCTTCATTGTGATGGTAATAAGTAGTTTCTGTGGTGGTTTCTAAAGGGATTAAAGTAAATCCCTGTGATTGTTTAAAGAGCAGTTTAATGTTTATGAACTCTGTGGTCTTTGACACTCAGGGTTAGGTCTGAATACAAATACTATAATTTTGTATAGAATAGCTATTTTATGTTGCAGCCCACTATGGCCTCTTGTTAGTGTAGTTGATACCCACAGTAGTTCTGCTTCCTTCAGTTGACATATTTACAAAGTATGGTGAGGAGAGCATGGACTATTTACATTGTTTTACTGTTTAAATAGTATATTATGCCATTGTGTGTAATGAATATGACTATGTAGAATGTGTGGTCATAACCTTTGCATCCTATTTTTGAACTCCGCCTTTATAGTCCTAAGGGCTCTTCAGTATGACAAGTTATGTTATTAATGTTACATAAAAGTTCTGAGTCTGGTCTCACTAAAGTTACTGGTTATGTTTAAATCTCTTGGGGGAAAATCACATTTGATTTAACACTTGATACTGTACAGTGCATGATTTGAGCATTAGGCGGTATTCAGAGAACTGCAGTGAAAACGCCAGTCCTGACATTCATTTGAATGTGGGTAGTGCATTTAGGCTGCGGTGGTAGAGACCGCAGGGGATGCTGGAAAAAAACGCAGTGGCCCTGCGGCAAAAAGTTCAGACAGAATCAACTTTTGGAGAAACGCAACCAAAGTCACGCAGCGGTGGTCGCTTGGCGTTGTATCACTCTTCAAGTTGGCTGGTTAGTATTTCTACTTGTGCTACAATCAGCATGGCCATGTAGTGACACTCCCACACAAGCCTGCGCTAATTGCCGAAATGCCTAATTTGCTCTGAATGCAGCCTTAGTAAGCCATGGCTAATGCAAGGATATAAATCAATAAAATAAATCAATGCAAGCCAAATGCTGGAGTACAGTACGTGTTTATTTTGCAAAAATGCCAAAAAGACCAAAAAACACTTAAAAGGTAAGGGCTTACCACTCACGTCGTTACATCCCAACATCCACCAAAAGCTACAGAAAATGAGATTTAAAAAATCAGAAGATGTCATAAAACGGGACAATCAACAAGACTAGGCAAGGCATAGTGATTTTGGTGTGTGGAGAAAGTGCAGCCTGGAGCGTGTTTTGTTTTTCATTTTACTTCAGTTGTCGCTCTGTTCCATTTATACATCTTTCTCACTTGGTCTGTAGAGCCCAGCGTACGATAAGTCCGGTAAGTGATCTGTTGTCACGATTCATACCGTCAGATTTTCTAATATACTTTTGTAATATATTTTATGATGTACTTTAATTTTTACTCACAGAACACTGCAAGACATGTGTCAGTCACTAGAAATCTACTAAAACCAGGAGTGTCCCAACATATATTGCATGCAATTTTCCCAAATCTCTTTGCTGAGTAAGCGTCTGAATGTTAGCAGTGGTAAACGTGTTTCAACTAGGACAGGAAATGTTGTTCCATGTGTATTTTTCAGTTTTGTTGTTTATACATAGGTTTTTGGTTGGTAGGAAAGGGGCTAACACCCAGAAGTGACCAAGACAAAAAATATGGCTAAGCCAAAACAATACGTCACAGAGATGGGACTGAAGGATTAGTCGACCATCAGACAATTGATCAGTGAATATTCTGATGGATTCATTATTGAGGTATTTTACAAAGACACAAATGAGCTATTTAAAGGAATCACTTTAGGAAATGGTAAATTATGATTAACATTTAACAAGATGCATGATTAAGTGCCAAAAAAAATTGATAGGTTAATAATGAAAGCAGACCGTCACTTCCAGTCCTACACAGAGACAAAGTGCAAGGTGAAATTACACTTTAGTGCTCCAACCCTGTTTGTGTCAGGTAACCGTTTTGGTATTGTGTCAGCAGTTAAACTGACTGTAGCAGTTTCCCTGCTTGCGGGCTCTGCTGACAGGTGGATATATGGACACACACTGAATCGTTCTTGAATCAGGGCGTCTCAGCTCCGTAGTCCGGCATCTCAGGACTGCTCAGCTCCTTTCCTTTGCTGCTGCATGCGTCGCCAGCTCACAGCTCCTTCAGTTCATGGTCTCCTCTCCTCAGTCCCTGCTGCTACTAAAGAGCACAGAGGTCTTGATTAACAATCATTCCCACCTTGCTCCCAGATTGCAGGTACTGACTCCCTAAGCCACTCCCTCCCTCTGCTCTCCTCTGCAGCTGAGCTCTTAACCACACCCTGCCACCACACTGATTTTTAGGTTTTACAAATGACCAGAAGCCTGTTGCACCAGCTAAACTTAAGTTTGAGTGTAAAGTCAACACTAACTGTAACTGTAGCTAGTTTTTCCACTTTGTTCAGTTGCACCATCTGTACATAAGCTATAGTATAACTTGATTAAGTCAAATGAAATGTAATCAGAATATTGTTGCGGAGAGTGACATTTGTTAATCTAATCTAATTAAGGTTAAATTTGAACTTCTGCTTCTTAAATGGTACTTCCAACTTTTATTAGTTGGAAGTGCTAAATTGCTTTATCAGGGCAATACTGTATGATTTTGGTATACAACTTTAAAATGAATAGCTGTTCCTCTCTATACAGTAAGTGGCTGACGGACTACACAAGCCTAAATTTACCAGCATTTGACAATTGAGAAGTGCTTATTTCCCATATTTTTGGGGGCCTTCTAATGTGAAGGGGCCCTTACCTCTCCCAGATTTCCACTGTACAAACACAGACTGTATTATGTGAAGATCTGGCTGCTTGTCACCGGATTTTAATATGTTGACCCCCCCCATGTTGATGCAAACTGTTGATTTGCCTCATACGCATACAGGAAATGCATTGGTTTCCTGTGTATGTGATGCAGTGGATCATTTACTCTAAAGTGTTGAGCAGTCTTGTGAATGGAGTGGTGTGTTTACTTCCTACTGGTTTGGCCAACAGAAGGAATTACCAGTGCATTCAGGGAAGAACTTGTGTCCAAGGATCAAGCCTTTCAGTTGTATGTACAGCTCCAGGTTTTATACTTGTCTCTTTCTATGTTATCGCTTTTACATTATATGCCGTGCAGAGTGTGATCGTAAAGTCTTATGCAGTGCACCTTACACTGTTTATAATTGTGTCATTACAGCAATGTAGTAGAATGGTTAAATGCAGATTAGTTTTATTGGAATACAAATTAGTGTTGACTTGATGTATGTGTAAGGTGCTGCATGTAAATTGTCCTCCTTCCTGCTGCAGCCAGCACATGTTGTAAATTCCTCTGGTTGTTAGCAAGGAAAGTAATTGATCTCTGCCCTGTAAATCAGAAGATGTAATTCTCCCAAACCTAAAGGAATCCTCCTTGCCAATTTTCAGTTTTTAAGACTTCATTAATGCTATGTTGTGTGTATGTGTCTAACATCAGACAGCCAACTCAGAGTTGACTTTTCTTTGAAATGGCACCAACCCACAGTATTTTATTATTGTGATCTTGGCTGACTCTGAATATACTGTGTGTAACTAAATGCTGCGTTCTCTTGTATTCTTGTGTTGGACTGGAATCTTGTAGCATTTTTCATGTTGTCACAAAAATGTAATGTTAAAGGTCTGCCATGACATGAATGTTATTAATATTTAGTTTTTAGATAGATTTTACATAGGTGAATCAGGGCCTTTCACTAGATCTGTAGAATATGACTAAAATGAATTTAAGTTCCTGATTCAGTTTGTCCCAAACAAGCAGATTCATACACTATAAAATATATATGAGCCCAACCTCAGTCACTGAGGTGATACTAGTAGGTTTAGAGATAAACAGGATATGCAACTCTCTTGATGTGGTTACGCAGTGAAAACATTTGAGACCTGAGCACTCAGAAGCTGTAGCACCTATGCTGAGGTGCTGTGCAGGAGGATGTGTAATATGTACTGCATTCTTGTAAATCGTGGCTGAATTAAGAACCCCATGGGCCCCTGGGTGGATTTTTTTTACCTGTTATTTTGTCTGTGAAATCCATAGAGTTAAATATTTAAATAAAAGGTAAAACAAATTACATCAGAGTACCCATGACTGTAAGAAAGTGACATTACAGTGCACGAAATACCTTCTTCCATGTTATAGGTGACAGGCAATGAACTTTCAAATATGGAAAGATCCCTTTTTAAAAGAAAAAGGAGTAACTACCCGTGGCATCAATCAGTGTTTTTTTTTGTTGTTGTTGTTTTTTTGGGAGGTGGCTATCACTAGCTCTAGTATATTTGACATAAACCATATTGCCACCTTTTTTTTTTTTTTTAATATAATGTATTTTTCTATAATACATCTATAATATAATCCTGCAGTTAGCAGGAGGCTGACAAGTAAAGTGGACCTTACTTTCGGCACAAATAGGTATGCACCGTGGGACTGTACAGAATCTGTATTTCCTCAAATGACTTGACTATGACTTGATTTTCCATATTCAAACTTCTTGTGGACAGCTAGACTAGTTATATTGTGCTTAACGTGGAGGGAATTCAGCCTCCTACAGAGGCCGCACACTTATTCCTCTTCCATGTTATTTGCATCACTGCTAAAGTTCAGTGGGAAAATCTGGCTCTAAGACAGAAATTGCATTGTGTTTTATATATATTTTATGTGTAGGTTAATCCAAAACATAATCCAGATAGTATTCTTATTTGCTGAAGTCTCCACCAAACAACAAACGAGCTAAACTAAGAGTTTTTTGTAATTTTCTGAGGACATTCTCTAAACCTTATCACTGTTGTCTTGTTTTCCATCATTTGCACATGTTAACGGCAATACAAAGAACTCTTTGAGATTACATTTATTAAATTATAGAGCACCAATGTACAGCATATTAAATAAACAATAAATATATAAATAGAAATTCAGAAACTTACAGGAGCTTACATCAAATACATTATCATGGTTGGTAATTTACTGAGAACTTTTAAATACACTGCGAATTCTTGTAAAAATCATTGAAAAAAATATAATTGTAGAAATATAAAATATTTTTATGTAGTAAATATCCTTATCTCCATATTGCAATGACATTATAAATGCAGATATTTTAGAGCAGCATTCATAATCATATTACTAAAAACAGATATACCTGAGATCACTCCATTCAACTAGTGTAAATGTTGCTTAATTACATAAAGTCCTTAAAACACATGGATATATTCTTAAAATCTGTCTTCTTCAGAATCAGTGGTTGGTCATGTCATCTCATACTACGTGAAGTTTCTTTAGACTTCCTGCTGTGTTTCTCAGTGCAGCTGATGGGGAAGCTGCAGCACAAAGGTTGCCTCAGTCTTATTGGACTGAAGCTACTTTTTTACTCCAAGGCAGCATTTCGCAACTCAAGTAAAGATTGCATTTGCGTCAGAAACTCACTGAAAGGAGTTTGAGACCATCTCTCACAGGCGCATTCACTGGAGTTTGTCAGTGCCTAAGGAGAAGATGAAAAATCAGTTTCGTCCATTTTAACAAATTTCATGTTGTAGACGTATGTATTTTTTTGTCATTGTCAAAACAATTTGGAGAAATACTTACATGGCCTTTTTCCCGTTGTTCTTTTATTACCTGATCCAAATAATCAAGAGCCGGGTCTAGGTATTCTTTGGGGTCTGTACATTCCTCTTTGACTGTTCTGCTAAGTTCGCTCCTAACGCAGTCCAGTGCTGTAGTAATGCATTGCTCCTGTGTGTGTGTGTGCGTGAGAGAAAGATGTTTTAGCTTCCTTTGACTGCTCTGACCGAGGCAGACTTGTGGCTGCACACGGAGAAGTCAACAAATAGAAGCTGTCGCAGCTGTGTGAAGTATCAACACCTGGCATACTCGTTTCCTGTACTAGAGAACCTTCACATGTGGTTTATAAAAGCTCAACTAAACCATGAAGCTTGAGCTTCTTTGATGCTGGGGAGTACCCAACATGACTTTTTTGTTCTGACTTAATATTTAGAAACTGATCAGTCCATCATCATCATCATCATATTTGGTACAGTACATACATATACCATATTTCTTTACTTGTGACTTACTTAAGTTTATGTGAATGCATCATTATATTGTAAAGAACTGTAAATCTAAAACGTAACAATATAAAATATATCCTTACCTCCACATTTGTTGGAGCATAGAATGTTGAATCTGATGGCTGTATGGACAAAAGAAAACATTGAACTGTATTAGCAACTGGCAGAAATTCTTAGAAAACTGAGCAGGGAAAAATATTTGGCTTGAAATAACTTACACATTCAACATGTTTCCGCATTAAGTCGATATTCGAGTCACTTATGGGTAGAGATTTTGTTTGAAGACCGCCAAAGAGAGTAACAATCCAAAAGGCAATCCTAATAAAGTGCTCCATATTCAGTTTGAAGGCCTTGTCAGTGTGATAAGCAAGTTGTTTAGTAGAGGTGTTGTATTGGTTTACTTACCCCCTGTGCTGTATTGAATTTATATAGCTGTGGGGTGGAAAGGGTGGGCTGAAATGGTTGTATATCACCTAATGCATACAGCGTTGTTTTTCCTTTAGATGACTCTTGGAATTTTTTTTTCTTCGTGATGCTACTACAACATGGTAAAATCCCTCAGGTGGCCTATTGTAGCACAGCATTTCAAGCTCTTATGAAACTAGGTTGGCTGTCCCTAGTTTGTGGTGCAGAGGGTTTTTCTTGCTTTCTCTTTGTCATGTACTGACACTTTCTACTTTTTTTGCACATATTAGAATATGTGTAAAACAGCCTCAACATCTTCACTATCTGGCTTTCTGTGATTCACAATTAAATAAGGCACAGCTCACTGAAGAAAGATCATTTGAAAAAGCCCTTTCCTAACATGCAGAGATAATGACTGAATGCTGGGGCCTCGTGCTCAGCATGAGTTTGTTTTTGTGTGGTTTTAAGTTTATCTGCTCAAATTACTTTTTAACTGTTCTTTCATCACATTTTAATATACGTTTTATTAATCTGCATTGTAAGTGAGCAAACTTTATATATATTAAGATATAAAATCTAGAAAATAACCTTAACCAATTATAGAGTAATTGAAATACTGTTACACATCTCATGATGTCCTGGCTTATCAGCTCACAATGTGGGCTATCAAACTGGCCCCATAGGTAATTCATCATGATGTGATCAGTGGCTAATATTCACCGACCGCACCATAATCGGTGGATAATATTCAAAACAGTTTCCTCAACGTGGAGGTATGAAAACCTTTCAGTTCCCATAGGGGAATTTTCCTAATGAGACTGGTGAAAACAGAGTGAATTATTGAACATCTTACACCAGATATGTATTTGTATTAAAACATAAAATACCAAGCTTGGGTTGACATAATAAATGATATGCTTACACTACTAGATTTTGCACTTACGTGTTAATGGTTTGTTGAGCAGCTGAATGTCATGTGTACCTATTTGTTTGACCTTCAGGGCATAGGTACAACATGTCCAAGATGCAAAGTGCATATTCAAATGAAAGAGGGAGTGATGGATTTTCTTTTACTTTATTGGTTTATTTGTTTCATTGTGCAACAGTCAGTCATTGCTGCTAGTTAACTTTCCACTCAGTATTTCCACATGGTCCCTTTTGCTTTCTTGTGTCGGTATATTCCGACAGCCTCCACCTTTTGGTGGTGAAAACCCTTTTTTGAAAACACCTTTGTAAACAAAAGGTGTGCTAGCACCTTTTCAAATCTACTATAGCAGTGGGCATGGTATTCTAAATCAGCTTATCATCAAAGATTATCCAACTTCTTGAACTGTGCATACTCAGTGGCTACATTGTTCAGAAGTACTGTGGGAGAAGGCAGTCATCTTTCAGAGGTCCGTTATCATTTTGGTTTTCTTGTTGTTTTAAAATCTACAAATAATTTGAGAAGAAAGCGTTTTTTTGGTCTGATCTGTAAGATTTCTCAACATCATGAGTTAAAAGCCCCACCAAAGCTGCATCATCTGTGAATTACATCAGCCAACAATATTACTGCGATGACTCACAGTCATTGGTATAACGTGTGAAAGGACGCAGCCTTGTGGCACCTTATGTTCTTAAGTGCACATGATAGATGAGTGTGTGCCCTGCACAAACAGCAGATTTATTGTGGCTTGGAAGCAAGGAAGTTATATATCTACCTTACAGGTATGATTGTATATGCCAGTATCAGGCATCTTAACTGATGCAGTAGATCTGTCTGGACAATGTTAAATTCAAATAAGAAGACAAAAACTGTATTCACACATACTCTACATTGATGAGGTTTTTTGATGTAAACCTAATCCCAACAAGTCCTCATTTTTAAGTCAGTCGTTCCAAATGGCACTTTGGAGCATTTCTGATCTGCTGCCCCCTAAGGGGAAAGTATAGTTTAGGCCAGGGGTTCTCAACCTTTTGTAACTTAAGGCCCACTTCTGATTGTTAAAACATTTCCGAGGACCACCTTCCCAAATAAATTAGAAAAAAACCCCATAACATCCCAGGTGCTTTGTGTTTAAGTATCTCTGGAGCTTCGATGGTTTTAGCGCCTCATTTGACAGGATTTCATGACAATCAACACACCGTGCTTTCAGCTCAGCATCACTGCCTGCCATTATGAATCCAAATTGAATGTATTCAGGCTCATATTTCCTCACCACACGCTTTGGAGCTTTTACTGGCGCAGGGTTGTCTCTCACGTCACTTTTTCGTTTCAAAAACCGTTCCATGTTGTGTCACTGCATCCGAGGGAACGTTGGCAAGCTAACAGTGGCAAAACACGTTTCTCAACCTGATGATGTATCGTGATTGGCTGGTGATATTCAAACGTAGCTGGTCAATAAAATTATGCATTTTAATATGACGTTTTTCATTTATGCGAATTCTTGAGCACATATAGATATACAAATAACTAGCCTTGTAAATTACCCCCAAAAAATGTATTTTTATTTTAATCTAACCATTTGGCAGTACCACTGCCTCCGTGGCCCACTAGACGGCGCTCTGAGGCCCACCATTGGGCCACGGCCCGCTGGTTTAGGCTACTAAAACTACTTAGTTGGGATGAGGGGAAGCAACATTTAAGGAAACCAGTCTCCAGTGTGAAGGTCAAACAATTTGTACTTCCATCCATCTACCCTGACATAATCTCTCTGACTTTTTACTGTACTCTGCGTTGTTACTAAAGGTAAATATTTGTTGTTTTAATGTTTTTGAACAACCAACCAGTGCTTTTCTCCATTTTCATTAAATCCTTAAATTCAGTATTCCACAGCCCCTATTTTTCACAGTGCAGTTTAAGAGGAAGTTCAAGACTTGAAATGGGATGAGAAAATGTCATAACATTAGTGAAGTGTGTGCTAGTTTAACTGTTCAATGCACTACGTCACTCTTCATCCATGAACGACTAGTGGCTTTCATAGTGTTAAAGTAAGAGAGGGTTAACCTGAAGGACCTGGAAGTTATACAAGTTGATAGCAAAGTCTGCTATTTATATATTGTTTATCCACATGAAAAGGAGCCGATATCTTACAAACACTAAGTGACAAAATCATGTTTTACCAATTTCTAGCAATAATATTTGACAAACTGGCATTTGTTTCCTGTTCTGACACTAAAGATACTGATCACCACCTTCATTTTTTTAGAGAGGAGTTACCATTTTACATGAGCGATTACATGAAAACCTGAAGACAAAATCGTGAATCGCATTTGTAATTGTTCACATTTTATTAGCAAAATTTCACATATCATGTACATAGACGTGGTACATCAATTGCATAATAAATAAATATATAAATAACTTGAGAACTTATTGCAGTGTTTCTGAACTGAGAAAGATAAATCACATTTTAGTGCAGTGTAAAATATTAAAGGTTGAAAATGGCTCAACACGCCATCTACTGTTTTAAATAAGCCCTAAACCTTGCAAGGCCAACACTGACAGAGTCAGCCGGTTGGGACCTGTCTACGTCATGAAATTTGTATTAAAAAAGACTCTAATCAGTGTCAGTCAGTCTCCCCCGTGTCCCCTCACCCACACACTATGTAGCCACGAGGCCACGCCTCCTGCAGTTGTTGTTCCCTCACTTGTTGCGTTTTTTTAAATATGCTGGGAGAGAGGGTCCTAGCTGAATTTGAGGGTGTAGTTACACTTTAAATAACAATAAAGTAGAGGAAACATCTGTAGGGTCAGTATAGATTAGTAGGTGCTGTTGCTGTTGATCTGTTGAACCAGTTCCTCGAAGTCGTTCACAAAGGCTTTGAACTGCTTAAGGGATCCCTTGTTTTCCCACTTGCACTCTGAAGAGTTTGTTGGTGTCTGTGGAGAGGAGGCAGGTTTAGTATTTGATCATGCATTTTAAGTGAGAGTTGGGGACCTTTAAATCTAAATAATTTATAAGGCAATACTCACGGGCTTGCAGTGCTCTGGTTTTTCCTTTTCCAAAACGTCCAGAGTCTGATTAATTTGCCAATTGTCACTGTTACAGGCTGTTAGGGCCCGTTCCAGCCCTTCCTTGAAGCACTTCAGGGCAGCAGTTTGGCAGCCAATCTGACAAAGACACAGCAATCCTTTGGGTCAAGTGATGAAATCCACAAAATTGTGAGTGTTGTCAGTGAAAAGTTGAATCGGGTTCAATTGATTTTCCCGCTAATGTGAAAAGCTGATTGCAGATGTTGGTGTTAAGCTTAGATTTACTGTCAGATAGATGAGCATCAAAAGCAGCCTCTTGTCATTTATCAGTGCTAGCTTAAGTACAGTTTCTTTGGCAATTTTGAGAAAAAAATCTTTACCCCTTAGTGGTTGACACTAGGATTGGCAACAAAAGCTAACATTGTGGTGATGTAAATGCAGATATTCTAAAGGCCTTTAGGACAGGTTTGGTTGCTGCAATCTGCAAAAACAGCATCAACATCTTGAATGAGTACTAAAACCTGATCTGCAGTGATCTCTTACCTGCACGTTTGCTGGAGAAGTGAAAGTCACATTGTCCCCCTAGAAAAAATTGGAGAAAAAGACAAACAAGTTTCACTATTTACTTTCAGTTAAAGCATTTCCTTTATTGGAACACCTGATCCTGGTCAGTTTTCTGTTTTCTGTGTTTAGCAATCTTAATATTAGTGTTTAGAAATCTAAAACACTTGCTATTTTAATGGGCTAAAAGGTTTGTTAGACAAACATGAAATAACTTACGCATGAGACGTTACTTAGAAGTTGCAAGCCCAGGTCAGCTATGTTGAAGCAAAGTTTTTCTTGACGGTTGGTGACAGGTTTTGCTTGAAGATACCCTATGAGGCAAAACATCCAGAGGGCAATTCTGAACCACTGCTCCATTTTAAACTTTTGAAAAGCTTGATTGCAGTTTCCTGTGAAGATGTACAATAGTTCTGTTTATCAGTGGCTTGTGGTGCCCTCTTGTGCAGTTTGCTTATTTATAGAGTGCAGCAGACACAAAAATGAGTGGGCTAGTAAAGGTGTGTCCTTGTCGGAACATCTTATTTTTTCCTATTAATCATGTACTATGTTTCCCTTATCAACTGCATGGTAAAACCCAAAGTAAAAAAAAAAAAAATCAAGTGGGCCCTTTCTGATGAGTTTATTGAAATATTTGACCACATTTGAACAGATGTTTTGTTAATGTCACTTAAGAAAACATCATCTCTCAGATAGATAGATAGATATAGAGAGAGAGCACTCATATTGTACTGTAGGAGATTTGTTGGTGTTTTATTGATGTTTATAGTACTTACTTGACTGGTACTTTACAGAGTTTTTATCAGTTTTTTAGAGGTTTGGTTTCCTTTCGTCAGAGAAATCTGTTGGTATTTCTTTTTGTTCAACATTACCAACAGCTTGCAAGACCACAAACATATCTGTAACATTCGTATCTTTTTTTACTTTCGGGTTTTGTCTGGGCAGCAGTTGATTTCAAACTATGTTTGACATGATTGCATTTCAAAAATCAGTTACATGCATGTATGACTGTGGTACATAGAAACTGCAAATAAATTAACTATACTCCAAATGACACAGGCAGTTTCTTTTGAAGATAGCCAGACCAAAATCTGAAAGGATCTGTCAGAATGTTCTTGTACTCAAATACAAACAGATAATGTAAGTAAATTAGTGTTTTAAATTATACAGGACAGAAATGCATGTTGTAGGAATTAGAACTGTAGAACAATTTTTTCTTGTTGCATTACATTTTTTTTTGTATCTCAGTAAGTGGCATAGTGGTATTGATAAGTAGTGCAGCAACAAGTAAAATAGACAAGAGCATGACTTCGTGTAGGTAGAGATACATCTTGGGTCTGTTATGTCACACACTGAATGAATGAAGGGTTTCTCTTACACCTACGATCTTGCGGGGATTCCCCACAAGAATCCCAGATAACAGCAGTAGCAGTGCCAGCAACCTCTGCCTTTTGCACCTTGTCGCATTGGACATTGTCGTCAGTCTAGAGGGCTCCACAGGTTAGGTTTCAGTTTTGAGGTTTCTTCTGGAGTGACCAAAAATAATGAATGTGACAGGATTTTGACGTGAGTGAAGAGGGTGGGGAAATTTCTATCCATGGAATTTGTCGCTATGTGGGGGCATCCCTGCTGTTTCCATACCTTACTGTGAAGTCCTTGCCCACACTAAAGATTAGCTTTTGATATTAAGTGTCTGAATTTTTAACCTTTAACCATTTGACCAGTCAGGAAAGTGAAGTTTTATTTTATATAACATCCTTGAAATTCTCATCACTTAGGCAAAGTGCATTTTGTTTTTATCTTCCTATGGAAACCAAGATTATCATAAACCAAACCCACATTCACTCGTTATGCATTGCTGCAGATTTAAAATCCTGTGTTCAACTCAGATTTGACCCTGTGCAGATTTCCTGTTTTTATGTGCCTTCATGTTCAGTGAGATTCTGTGTGATGCAGGTTTGTTTGATGTTTAGAACCACAATCTTAAGAAAATTGAAGATGCAGCTTGTTTGCTGCCACACTGTGAAATTCCATTCCTTATGATAATTAACATTCTAAGTACAGTACCTTTATTCAGTATTTACATTTTATCATTGCTAGATATTACTATATATACTGTGTGTGTGTGTGTGTGTGTATATCTCACTGACGTTACTTTGTTCTTGTTTTGGTTTAACCATTTTATTTCTTTTTATTGTAAACCACTTTGAGCTACATTATTTGTATGAAATGCGCTATATAACTTAAATCTAGCAAAATTTACATTTATTATATTTATACTGTATATGTGGTTCAACCTCAAATTGGTCGTAGAAATCTTCCCCATCTCACAAGTAACCTTACTTTCCTACCCTCTCTTATCTCTGACATAAGTCTGCTTATTGTTGCCATATCGACATCAACCGATGTCTCCCACGCGATATTAATGCTTCCGTGAGGTAGATTTTGATCGTGTGGGATAGTCGAGCTAAGGGCTGAACTAAACGCTATCAGTTGTAACCCTTGGTGATGTCAATGTGTGTTTCTTCCTCGATGCAATTTCATGGGCTCTGAAAAAGTACTGAGTCATGTTTGCCACAAGCACACAAACACCTACAGGTACAAGGCATGTAAGTCATGCTGCCCATGTTTCAGAGCTTCCTCCTGCGCATTTCCATTATCCGTATTTCTTTATCTAAGTGAAAGTTACAGATTAACAGAATTTCAAACTTTGCTTTATTTTTCATTTAATATGTTTTATCATGTATTAATTGTATAGGTCTTTATTTCATTGATATGTAAGGTAGTTAAATGGATTTAACTTCTAACGTCATTTCAGAAATCTGCCAAACTGAGCTGCAACGACAAGATTATTTTCTTGAATAATCGATTAGTCCAGAATGGTGTCGTCCAAAAAAACCAGTGCATTTTTGGCATTTTTGCTTATAAAAAAAGACGGATTAATTGGTTATCACAATTATTGCTGATTCATTTTGTGTCGATTGACTAATCGATTAATTGAAAATGACAGAACCACATATGATTTAAACACTCCAGTTTTCTCAAAATTAGTGGGATGGTGGAAAAAAAAAAGTGAGGTGTGACATTAGGTTAATGGAGAACAATGGTGTAGTAATAATAATAATAATAATCCAGTCTGTGTGCAGTGTCTTCAAAAGAGTAACACACCTGATGCAGCTGATTCCAGTTTTGCATCTATTGTCTTTTGCTGACAGCAAAAAATAACTTAGAAAACAATTTATTCGTTTATTTAGGTTCAAGTGAGGTGGTTGTAAAAGGTTTTATTTTTTATTAATTAAATCTATTTTTTTCTATCTGCAGAAGCCAATCATAGTTGACATAGTCAATCAAATACTATGCCCCATAAAATTGAAGTAATTTTGTGGCCTTTGCGTAAGTCCATGTATCACTTCCTATGATGCTTTGTGTGTGGGTGATTTAAATTACACACTGACCAGAAAATGCATGCCCCAATAACTAAATGTCACTACTGTCACCATATTTCACCAATCAGAAAGAAAGAAAATCTTTGGTTTCCCTGATGGTAGTGATGTCAGTGGAGAGGGTGGAGACTTGGTTACCACAGGCCACCACAGCATAGTATCACACTCAGGTAGTGGCTTTGCTGAGATACCGTGTTGCATTTGAGTCATCTTTAACTTAGGGATTATCTTGTCCAATTTTTTTTACTGCATTGTACCCACAAGCTTGCGTCATTAAAAGGAGTGGATGCATTGTTCTTTTTTTAGCCAAGGGGAATTTTTTGGAACAAAAGTTTACATTATACATTTTCCGTCTTGCACAAATTGTAGTTCTATTGTGCAGGGTTTTTCTGTTTTTACAACTCTTTGACACGGGGATCTTGGGAGGCTGAGAGTTTGCATGGTTTCCCTCCATCCACTAATTTCATCAGTAGTTTGGTCAGAACTGCAGAGTGGGCACATGGTCTTGAGGGTGAGAAAGTTAACTGAGATTATTTTTATTCTGGACAGATTCATCACCATCCATTTAGACAACTGAGTTGGTGAGGTGATCTTAGATTTGTTTTGTAGAACTTGTAGGTGATCATTTTATTGTACACCCTGCAAAGATTAGAAAAGTAAGAAGTAAGGAGAGAGTCTGGCATAGTACGGGGATGATTACAGGTCATCTTTTTGATTTAATTTGTACTGTTCAGTTTCAGTTATACATTAAACTGACAAGAAATCTGTGATTAATCAGTGATTGTCCCTTACTAATAGAGTTGGAGCAGTCAGGCTTAAGTGCTTTGCTCATTGGCACGGCAGTGGTAATGGAGGGCAAAACCATAACTTTTGTGTTTATCGCAATTTGGCTCAATCAGGGCAGAGTTTGCCAAGCAAGCAAGGACTCTATCGAGAGTCAAGACAGGGACACGCATCACAATTGTAGAATCAATTCTAGTTATGATTGGGTGTGATAATGTCTGATTGGATCAAGTTGGACAGGGTCTGTTACAGTCTGGGTCAATTGGTGTTGACAGTGTGAGGTGTTAAATTATGCTAATCATTTCCCGTCTGATCCTGTTGTTCTCGTTAAAGGATTGGCATTTTTCAAGTCTGTCTGAAAACCACACTCACATGACCTATGTACATTGAAATAGGTTGCTGTAATGATTCTCATACTCATATTGGCCATTACGTTTATTGGCCATCTCTTCCTAAAATTTTAAAGCAAGTGATGGGGGGCACAATCCATAGTCCTTGTTCATATGAGGCATCAGCAGTCTGAATTGGGCACATCAAGTGAGCATCTTTCCAAAGTTAGTCTTTTTTAGTATTCCCTCTTTGTGTTACTATCCTTCTGCCACAGCTAGGCAATGAAACAATGGTGAGGCACAAAGAGGGAATTTTATACTAAAAAGGCTAAGTTTGGAAGATCCCCACTTGATTTCTCTAACCTAGACTGCTGAAGCCTCTTATTAGTCTCAGCTGAACTTAAGAAGAATTTTTTAATCAAAAGAGGGCTGTGGATTTTGTTCCCCCTCACTTATATTGAAATCACTTTAGGAAGGGATCTCCTCAGGACCAGTATGGACAGGAGGTATGATTACAGTTGCCAATAACTCTTCTGATGTACATATGGCATGTGAGTATTATTTTAAGATAGACTTGAGAAAATGTGAACCTATTCCTGCATTCAGGACCGTACACATCATGCAACGAGAGAAAAAATATTTTAAAATCTGTCCAGTAAATCAGGTTTCAGTGCAGGGCCACATTTCAGCTGAAGTTCACCTGCAAGTTCTCTCACTTCCAGCTCCTTGTTATCCTTTTCTCTCTGTCAACCATCTCATCCATTTTTGTTAGCTTTCTCGCCTTTTCCATAAAAAGTGCAGCGTAAATTGGCAAAACAAACTTCTTGATGGATGTCCGTTTCTGTTTTGGTACAGTAACACACAGGAATAACTCATGAGGTTTTGAGGATTGCCTAGCGACGCGACTCTAATCAGTCAACCTGTCATCCAGTATGTCGTCCTCTGTATTTACTCAATCAGTATCTGCTCCTGACTGAATGTGTGGGTGAAATATACCATAATCATTATGATTTCTGTGTTGGTGGAAAGAACCGTTGCAGTATGTGTGGGCAGGGTTCCCATGGTCATGAAATTCATGGAAAAGTTATGAAATTAGAAGAAACTGTATTCCAGGCCTGGAAATGGTTTGGAATTAACAGAATGTTTTGGAAAAGTTTTGAATATACATTGTTTTGGCTATTGTTTAAAATATGTTCATAAAAATCCCGAAACATGTCTAACGTTATACAAAATATGTTCCTTGTATGACAAATTTTAAAATCTAGTGATGCGCTGCGTGACCGTTGAAACGTCACTAGTATTATGTGATACACATTGGCATATGCAGCTAGTTGGCAGCGGCAATGTCTAACGAGCGAGCAAGTTGGCAAGCGCTAGCAGCTTGCTTATGCGCAAATGCCTGGGAAGTGCGTGTTTAATGTATGGCTTTCAAACCACGAATACGTGGCGAAGAGAGGCAAAATTTGGTAGTCTGCAGCATGAACACACGGCATCCATACACTTCCCAACGTACAGCCAATCATAATGTGTGAATGTGTTACGTCATCTGTAAATGCAGGATCCCGAGCAGATCTGCCAGGCCGAGCATTTATAAAATAAAATATGGTTGCCATAATATTATTCCGTGCTACATTTTTGCTACAGTCCCTGTCTTAGGGCATAGCACACTGGGGTAAGAGCCTCATTATTGCGCTGTATGATTGCTATATAGGCCTACCTATTTTAAACTACTTAAAGTCGTGGAAATGGGGTAAAATATTATGGAAAAGTTATGGAGAAGTTTTGAAAATTCATTGGTAAAAATGTGTGGGAACGCTGGTGGGGTATCTCAAGATCTGTTCCCAGCTTTATAGAACTGAAACTTAAAAGAAATGTTCTGTGTATGTACAGAACATTCCCTGTTAACCTAGATCATAATTATTGTATATTATCATGATTAGCACGAGTATAGTGACGGCAGTCACACAAAGTGAGATTAGGTCGTGTCTCTAAGGGCCCTGGAGTACCATGTGTCTCTCAAAGGATGTCTCTAAAGCGCTATAAACTGACAGTCAGCTGACCTCGAGCATACGTGGACATTTATCCGCCTGCATCAGAGGTAATTGTCAGTAGTCTGTATTTTTTATACAGGAAAGGCCACTCAATCTGTTTAAATAATCTTGTCACAAGGGGTGTTAAATGGGGGCTAGATGGTCCAAAACTGTAAAATAAATAAATAAATAAAAAATGTAAAAATTGTTTTTGTGAGTTCTTCCATCATGGCAGTTACTGAATGAGCAACCAGCAGCCACAATGGCTGACTGACAGTCTGACATACCTGGAAATCTTGCTTTTGCAGATTGTATTTTTAAGTTCAGTTTACACATATTACACATTTTGTGCTTGCCACTGTGGAAAACCCCTTTACCTGACTGTGCATTACCACACACACACCAAGAGGGATTCACCAAGAAGAGACTTTCATGGTCCCTTCATGAAGACATTTGCCGGGTACACGGCTCACACTGATCTGTACAACACAGCTGTTTGGTTTGCTTGCTTCACGGTGTGGTTTCAGCATTAAAGAAGCCAATTCCACCCTGCAGTGCAAAATTCTGCTAGAGCATTGTACCATCATGTTTTTTTCTGAACAAGATCAAAGTGAAGCAAGTTTTGGAGAGAATCAATATGCTTCAGACCTGCTGTAAGCAGTATGCTTTGCTTAAACCCACTAACGCTTAAGATATTAACTCATTGTTTAGTAACACAATTAAGCCGTCTCAGGTTTTAAATTGTGGAAATGTTGAGAAATTTAGAAATGAAAATAAGGCATAAACAAAAACTTTTTGTAAAACTATTGTATGGTCATAAATACATGTAGACTTTATTTACATGGTGGTATGCAGGCAGTTATATAATCATAATATCAATATCATAATTATATTTCAGTGTAAAGCCTTTGTCAGAGCGGATGCAACATGTGAGCGGATGTAACATGTGCGAGGCGTATACATCATAAAATCACATAGAGAACAATTATACATGCAAGGATAAGAAACAATGTACCATATTAAAGATCAAGACATTAGTTGTTAGTCATTTTAATACATCACTGGTTATGATGGAACATTCAGGAGCTCAAATACCTTTTGTTAATGTGCAGCAACTGAACTCATGACTTCATGTGTCAACACATTCTGAAGAAAACATGCAATGGAGATTTTTGTTTGTACACTAGCATTTCTTCATCAAATCAATGAAGAAATTAATCCTTTACAATAGATTAATTTGCCAAATTTAGAATACACTTTTGAATCATTTTCAATCAGTGATTGCTAATTGGCATTATTTCGTCAAACTTTGTAAACATGGCGCATTCAGTGCACATCAACCCTAAGCTTCAAGCTTCAGTGTACAGTCGCACCTTGTTCTTCTGTTTTGTATAGCTGGCCCAGTTTTTAAAAAACTAAAAATCCAAGGTTGGTTTAATATAGGCACCCTGTACCGATGGTCTCAAAACAATCTCCCTTGGGGTAAATAAGTTTGTACCACAAGGGTCTGTGCTGGGTTCTTTACTATTTACACTCTACACAAACAATATTATCGCTCCAACACATATTTATAAAATCCATTTTTATCCATATCAAAATTATAATGTGCCTTCAACGTGACATCTTTACATAATCTCAGATTTACTCAAAAATTACAAGACAAAATGTTTTATTCTCACAAACCCATAGTTCCAGTTTGCACCTCCCTGCAACCCATACACATGGTACTGCAATTGAAATTGAATTTGCCTAGACTGCAACAGTTTTTTTGACACATAATACAGAGAACATACAACTTGGAGGAGATGCAAATACAATTACACTTGTTTTAACTTACATTCTTTTTATGTCTGTTCTGAACATTGGTGTTAAATAATTCTTTATTGGTAATAACTTTCATGAACATGAGGAGCACATATCAAATACCACACCACTCATACACCAATTAATTAACAATACAATAACTGTAGTATTAGCCAAACTTACTTTGCATCTTATATTTGAGGAAAAAACACAAAGAAACAAGTGTACTAGGAACCATCATGTCTGTTTTTGACTATCCTTTGTTCTCATGCTGCTCGCTTTACCTTAAAACAAATCGATGCAGTTTATCATTATGCTTTGTGTTTCACTACAGGAGATAAATATCATACTCATCACTCTGGACTATATGAAAAAGTAGGCTGGTCCTCACTAGCAAAAAGAAGAGAACTAGAAACTATCATTTTTTATTTATAAAGGTCTCCTGCAAAAGCTGCCTCAGTATACCACTGCTCTTCCTTTCCTTTGCACCTTCTTTATAAATGGATGGATTGCAGACGGCGTCGGAAATTTGCGGGGGGCAAGGGCAAAAATGCCCCAAGAAATGTCAGATTTGCCCCTAAAAACCATGATCAAGTGGCAAAAATTGCCCCCAAGATTTCGAGGAAAAAAAAGATATTTACCAGTTTAGGCCAATATCATATTATAATATCATTTTTTTTCATTCAATTCATTTACTTTACATTTCCGTCTTTAACGCACAAACAGCACTCTTGTTCACACTACTGATACCTGACTGGCAGAGGCCAGGCGATCCTGCAGTGAAGTTGGCTGCTGCGACAAACCGGTACCTCATTAAAAAAGCTCCAACTGTTACCAAAGAAAGCAATCGTAGGTTGTCACCAACGCTAGGTTCAGGAGGTGAACGCGCTGCAAAGCGCTGCCCGCTTCCTTTCGGTGCCCATGTTAACCAATTGGGCAGCGCGGGGCGTCCTGTCTGAACTTTATGCACTAATTACTTTATGCACTAATTACTATTTTTTTAATGCCTCCAAAATTTTGGAAATGCCCAATTTAGACAGTGGGGTCAAAAATTGCCCCCCAAATATTTTCTTTAATTTCCTACACTGATTGCAGAGGATTTTAAAACTTGAATGTCTCATCCCACTTGGGCCAGTTGTAAACTTTTAACTTAAATTTTTTTTAATTTAATGGTGCTCTATGTGCTTTTGTTATACAAAATATACAAAAGCACCTGACACCTGAAGACCATTGCCAGATGTTCTGTGTGTGTAAGGTGCTTTGGTTTGTCTGGTTGTGTCTGGTTTTCTTTCTCTCTGCTGTACTAAAGTCTCTCTTGCAAAAGAGATCTTGATCTCAGTGAGATTATCTGATTGAATAAAGATCAATAAAATAAAAAATATATAAAATAAAGGTTAATGTATATATGTAAATGTAAGCTTGATGACTGAAGTGCTTTATTGCTTAGTTACAACTTAGCTCGGAGACTCTTTCTTCAGTCACAAAACCTAATTTTAATGTTAATATAAGGACATCTGTCTTGAACCTGAATTTGGAATACAATGTGGAAGACATTACAGGCTGTGCCATCGGAAATTTTGAAAGGTTGCCACAAAGACATGCCCATATCATTGCAGCAACACACAGACAGGTGGCAAATTAAGGGAAAAGACTGGACAAACGCACATTTTTTTTCACACAGGGTTTGAGTATGAAAATTATGTTAAGCATATGCTATGACCTTCACGGTCACCAGATCTCAACCCAATTGAACACCCATGGGTTGAGAAAATCCCACTTCTGGAGCTTACGAATCCCTTTCAAGAACTTTCATTGGTAAAAATATCAAGAAGGCTGCCCTTGAGCACATATTTTATGTCCTTAGAGCAGTCTTTCCCATACTTGGGGTCGACAATTGGCAAAGTAAAATGCATAACAATGCTATGATATGTGAATTCATACGCTGGTCTGTTCAGCTGAAATGCTGTGTGCGCTGACGTTATCTTGCTAGCCGCGATTGACATTCCAACATTTTGTCTCTGACTCGCCGGCTTGTCCCTAATGTGGAGGCAGCAAAGTGCATTTATTCAACATTGTTTTGATGGTGGAAGAGTCAATAATGTGTGTGTTACGTTTGTATTAACCTAGTTAGTGTGTATGTGTGCCGGACAAATGTAAGAAATTCCATGTGTGTGTATGACCAATGTGGTGGTGAAAAGTGAGAGTGGTGATTTTTAATGATAACATCTGCTCTGTCATCTACCTCTCTGTCTCATTCAAGGCATTCATGGTTTGTTGTGTTCTTGATCAGTAGTTTATGAATGTAGATGTTATGGCAATTCATGATGTATTTTTGTAAGTTTGGGTCCTGGGGAGAAACCAAATTTCTCTTTTGGGTCTTGAGCTGAAAAAGTTTGGGAACCCCTGCCTTAGAAAGATCTTGTAGAGTGTAATGAAGGTCCTTTCATTACTAGTATTGATAGCATAATGTGGATGCAGTTCTGGTAAAAGAAATACACACACAAACTAGAATGATTGAATGCTTTTATTGAAATTGTGGTATGTGTGAATGGGTTTGCATATAGTGTAGTTGCCTCGCAGCTGGACATGATTGAAGGCTGGCACTGGGAAGACTAACAGACATTTAGTTGGCTAGTTGGTTGCCTTAGTATAATCTTCAGGGCCAAATCTAAGGATTGGATCTGCAATAGTAATGTATATTGTTGTGTTCAGGTTACTCACCTTTTTTGTGTCTCCTCTTCAGGGTGT
>LKNJ01000266.1:384398-501316 GCA_002120245.1 Maccullochella peelii
TTTGTGTGTTTTGTATATGTCCGAGAAGAGAAAGGAGTCCCCATACTGTGGTAGGGGTTGAGGGCGTAGCCAGCAGCAGGCTATATAAGGCGGCCACTTTCCATCAAGCACTGCTGCTGTTGGGACCACATGCAACCCGTGGTCCACAGTCTTTTTATGGGAGGATGATTGATCTTATACTGTATTATTGTAGGTGAAATAAACACCTGGTTGCTTTGCACCTAACCTCTGTCTCAAGTCTCTTGCTATTGAGTCCAGCCGCTACACGGCCATTCTAACATAGAGTAAGGCCCCATTCAGAGAGAGGGAAGAGTTGTGAGCGACCAAAATGAAACTGTAGGCTTGACTACAGTTGGTTTTTCTGGACCCTTTCACACTCATTTGTTGCCCATTATAGTTGGACAGGTGATATAAACTGGGGTTCCTTGAAACGTGAACAATTTTCAATTCTTTAACTTCGCATTTTATTTAAAAAATGCGCACAATGCTCCCCTGTACCACTGAATCAGTCGCCTTGTTACACTGAAATACATGGACTTCAGCAATGTTTCTCCAGAGCTGTATCAAGGGGCATGTAGGCTGCGAAGTAACAGGCAAGAAACAAGCTTGGTTAGTGCAAGTGGACATATGGTACTGGAGAAGGAAAGTGACTATTCTGTAAAAGAGGAAGGTCAAAGGGAAATAATTGCTCCTTGACTTTTTGCATTCTCCTCTTTTGCAATGGCACAGGGCTCAACAGTGATGTTTTTGTTGCCTGACTAAAGCGTAACCCAAGGTTTATCTAGTGGGTTAAGTCAACACAGTCTCCAGTGTGGCAAGAATGTTTGTTCACGGGTGTGAAATGCATCTTGGTCAAATTTGATGAGTTTGTTTGTGTTGCTGAAATCCCCTTTGTCATCTGGGAAGTCCGCAGCAGTGGTGTTTGTAGGTAGGACACCTGCTTAAAAACATGTTTGCAGCTGTCATTGTGATAGTTGTTTGTGGTATTTGGATTGCCTTGTTTCTGTATACTTTTGTTGAAGTGTTTTTTGTGGTAGTTTTCTTGCCACAGAATTTAACCGTGTCTGTACCCAAAGTAAACACACCTGGTTTTAATCATTAAATACATTAGTGACGTAAATATGGACACGCATTATAGATTTTTTTATATTACTTTAACTTTGCTTCTCAAAGTGCCCAAACACAATTTCTTCATTAGGTGACACAAGCATTATTTTGTGTTGTTGTATTCATTAAATAGACCATGAGTCCCAATTAGAATATAGTACATAGCAAGGACATGTTTAAATGAGTCTGAACAGCAAAAGTTGGATTGAAACATTTTTTCCAGTTTCTAGCTATTATACACATCACACTAAAACAGCCTAAAACAGAGTTTGTATTCAAACAAACTTTCTCAGCCCTGTAAATAAATATTGGTATTGAACGCGATTTATTTTTGACATAAAAAGTCCAAAGTCCAAATCCAACAATCAGGTATGATTAAACTACTACTACTGTTAAATTTCACTTTGGTTGCTGTGTTGTGGTTCTTCAGTCAGTCTACGCTGCTTTAAAATACCAAACACTTAAAAAGAAAAAAGGGGGAGCAATGTCATTGGAAGAATCGCTAGAGACAATATAATGAATATATTGTCATAAAAAATCAAGAAACAAAGTAAGTCCTAAGAAGGAGATTCAACAGTGAAAGATCCACATAGAAGGCAAGCTATGACAATGAAGCTGGTGACATTTTGGTCATTTTCAACCATGCTTTGCATTATTGCCTTTTTGTTTTTTTCATTCCACCAGGACAGTTTTATCAGTAATGGTACCATTTCCACAATACTTTTACAACAACAACATGACAGAAAACAATTAAAAACATATCAAATAGTTTATACACCAAGTCCTAGTATTTGCTTTAGCCCAGCACATATCTTGGTAGCAAACCCCCTAAGTAGTTTTAAATCGGGGAAAATACAACAGTGTTAAAACAGAAATGTGTTATAAACTTGAGCATAAATACAAATTTGCCCTCATGACGTTTGCTTAGTATCAGCTGGAAGGATCCATATTGCCACCTACTGTTCAAAATGGAGAACAGTGTGTCTTTTAATATAATTTAGTGCCACAATTTTTATCCTTACAAATAACTGAAAACCATTTTCCCTTTGCTGTCCTGCTCTAGTCTACAGGTTGTGTGGCCAATTATACAATTATAGTCCCAATTTCATGTAAATGTTTGGTTTAATGGTGACGTGCTTATGGAAAAAGAAAAGTAACACACACAATACTTGTTTGTGCTGCAACTCATGTTGTCACACAAATGAATAAATACACAAAAGCAGTGACATACTGTCAGGGCTCAGTGCTGTCAGTTTACTCTCAATGAAAACATTAAGTTAAAGCTAAAATTAAAGCTAGTTGTAGGACAGCAGTTGTTCAGGTTGTACAGATTACAAATTGCGGTTTTGAACATCAAATTATGAATTTCATCATGGACCACTGCCTTTCACAGAGTGTAACAAACTCACACAGTTGATGAGAAGTTTAGGTGATGAAGTATACACTTCTGCTGGAAGCTTTTAGGAATGTTGTCCTACAAATAAACCAAGCAAACCAAAACCTCTTGTTGTAATGTATTTTAATATTTTCAAATGGTATAATTATTTCAATAAAAGAATTCCTGTGCTAAGGTACATCATACATAGTATAAATGTCATTATATAATTCAAATTCTTTGAGAACTACAACAAACAACTTTCACTTTCAGTGAAAAAGAGGAGAGAAAAAACAACTGCCAAGTCCACTGGGTGGCAGCAAAGCAGCTTTCCTGAGAATACCGTCTTCATAGCTTGAGTGGGTTCACCACAACTATCTAAATAAATATTAAATAAGTTAAATATTTAGAGGGCTATAACATGTTTAGCATCTATCAGCGTAGTGTCGTCACAAGTAGATCTTTGCCTCTTCTCAGTTCAGTCTGGTTATGGCCTAAAGAGGGAAACAATTGCATTTAATATCAGTCATTGTTTCATATAATCAAAATTTACAACATTAATCCTATGTAGTGCTACATTCAGCCACCTTTTCCTTATGCTACAGTAAAAACAAAGGTTCTGGTATTGTATGTATATTTTTGTGAAATGTGTCCGATTTAAAAAAAAAAAGAAAAAAAAAAAAAAAAAAAAAAGAAATACCCTTACCATTTGAATAAGAGACTCCAGTCTGTTGAAGAACTCTTTGGCGTTTTCCTTCGGATGTGAGTCACAGTCTTGGCAGGTGGACTAAAGGGAAACAAGAGAAATTAACTTACTAATGACCATCTACTGCGAGTGCAACGCACTCAGTTTTTATATGACTGAAATATCGGTAACCAATAAGTAAGGAAATAACTTCAGAAACTGACAGAATTTTCTCTTACCTGGACATTTCCTGAATGACAAAAGTCCAGACCTCTCTCCTGAAATGGATCAAAGAAATATGTTTGTTTTAGAAATGTACTGTACTACAAACTTGACCTTGTACTTGAGATATGCCTTTAGATATATTGTTTAATACATCATTCCCACCCACACCCATTTACTTACAGTAAAGGGATTCTTAAGGCTCCTGTAAAGTTTGTTTGCCTGTTTTCTCTCTGTGGCGTTGAAATGCACCTGCAGATTAGCCCGAAAGCATTGCAAGGCTGACAGACTGCAGCAGTCCTGTTATATAATGAAAAAGACAAAAGAAAACGATGTTTGTGAATAAAACACCAATACCACACCAACATATATCAATGTTCTTTGTCCAATTTGCCATCTTGAAAAACATAAACCAGTTGTTTGGTGCTTTTTTTATATCAAACATTGTAAACAGTAGTACCATAAAAAGAATAGTGCTTAATATTTGGTATGGATTGTCACTCTTCAAAATATTTTATTTCATGTTAGTGTTACTGTTACTTGATTTAAATGTATGGCAAAATTGTACCGATTATATTTGTTAAATTGGTTTTGGTAAGTTATTTTACCGAAAACTGGAAAATGGCACATGCACATATGGCAGATTAACCATAAGAATTAGAGTAGTTTTATTTTGTCAACCATAGATCTAGTTCACCAACAATCTGTTACATTTGTTAGTTTTTAGATGGTGATTTCTTTTTTTATGATGGAATTCTACATATATCAATTTGAGGAAAAAAATCCTCCCATCACTGCCATCAAAAACATTTCCAAGAAAGCTGTTTCTGGTTTCATGTCATGACTTCATCGATGCAGTTGACTTTCCAATCACATACATGCATAACACTTTTACCTTAACTGAAACTTAACCAAATAAAGTTTCCTCTATTTTTAAGTTTCTTTTCCTAAAAGTGCTTTGGACGTTTTTGTCAGATTTGTTTCCCTCCAGAAAACTCAATGAAAGTGTTGACACGTTTTTTCCAAGTGAAACAGTTTGTTTCTGTTTAGACACTCGTACTTCAGTGTGAGATGCTCACAAACCCAACTAGTTTGGATCAAATCATAATTTTAGATTACAGTATGTCTGCTTGGAGAATAGAATACTTTCTTACTGCTATTTATTTTGAAATTCTGTGGTGTTTTTGCTCTCTAGTGAAGTGATTTTTATTCAGAGTATTAAGCTTTCTTTTGCAAAATAATGACTTCACGCCCACTCAGGAATCCTTGTCGTTTGTGGTTTGAGATAAACTGTAATTTGTCGGTTTTTAAACAAGAGTTTGAGTCAAATGTTTTCTGGCGCACTAGATAACATTTTGAGTTTGTGAGGTGGTGTGAGGAAGTGTCATGGTTTTGTCTGCTCTCTGCTTGATTACTCATCACATTTCACATGAGTGAGCAACGGAAGCTGTGAGAAAATATACTGAGCAAGCTCTAGACTTGACTCATTTGAGAGCATAAGCCTGACAAGAAAGAGGGCTGATCAGAATTTACAAGTAATGCATTTGATCTTAATAGGCATTTATTTGTCAAAGAACCCAATGTTGAGCAATGCTCTTGTGGCCACTTTGACTTTCTACAAGGTCTAATTCTACAAAAAATGCACTTAATAAATATCATTGTAGTCATTAAAATAACTTTTTTGGGTGATTATAATATTTTAAGTTAATCTGATGGACTTTTGTTAGGGCTAAGAAAAGTGCTACCAATAATTATTTTACAAAAAATGAACAACAAAATGCATGGTGGCTAGTTTGTGCAAAGGTTTGAAGTTGTTAGTTTGTTCTCTATAACTTAGTACGTCAATGTTTTTACCATGAAACTCTAGAAACATTGCATTTGTAGTACTGTTATTAATCATTTCCAATGCTGAATTATTTTTAGTAGATTTTGTTTGTTTTAAATACAAAAATTAGTTAATTTAAAAATTATATGCTCCCACTTAAATTTACTCTATTAACTATGAGTTAATAGACTATTGTTAGCTTTGCACTGTGTATGTAGGTCTGTTGCCTCTACCGTAGAGTATACTGACAATCTCAGACCAGTCTAGAATTTATTTCATTTTAACATGTATTTTTTAGAGATGACCTGGCAGAAGATGTGAAATAAAAAAGGTAAGCCTTTGCTTTTTGACCTTTACAGCTGATTGATTATATATGCTTATTAGCCAACACATTTCATGATTTCACACATCATTTGATGTACTCCTACAGTAGCCGGCACATGACAATTAGTAACTACAGTAAGTGGGAGAATAACAACAATGAGTAAGCAACCACAAATATTAAATGTGGTGCTGATCATACTGTCAACA
Source organism: Maccullochella peelii (assembly GCA_002120245.1). Taxonomy (NCBI): domain Eukaryota; kingdom Metazoa; phylum Chordata; class Actinopteri; order Centrarchiformes; family Percichthyidae; genus Maccullochella; species Maccullochella peelii. Next base: position 390,144 of record LKNJ01000266.1, read on the forward strand.
TCATTTTGAATAAAAGTTAGTTTGGCTTACCTCAATATTCTGTGGTGGAGTATTCAGCATCTGCTCACTGTGCTGCAAGACACAAACCAACATCATTGTATTTAGTAATGAGAATTCCATGAGACCGCTCATGGGCAAAGTTGTGAAAAAGTAAATGTAGAGGAACCTACCTGCAGGCTTTCTTTCATATCATTCAACTGTCTCAGGACTTCGAGTAATTTTCTCCTCACCAATGTTCCGTCAACCATCCTTGTCGATGTGTTGGCCATAGAACAGAAGCAGACTGCAAAAAGGCAAAACACAACCAGCTTCATATTCTCAGTTTCAGCAGCAGGCACCAGATCACCAAAAGATACTTTTCGAAAGATTTACTGGAAATGCAGACGGTTGTGTCGCTTACCTTTTTATACATATCCCTGAGGACACAGGAAAACCACTTGCAGAGAGTTGGAAAGCTGCAGAAACTGGTGTGTGTGAGTAATGAAATTTTCTTTTCCACTGGCAGTCACCACTACGTGATTCGAGAGTGGCGTCAAGCCGCGCGTGCGTGGGGCCTATAGATGCAAGTGTGTGTGAACGTAAACTTGTTTGAGTGCACCCGACAGGAAACTACAGGAAGACGGCACTTCCCATTTTCATTTTGAATCAGTGGGGCCGCAGCTATACCGTGTCATAGGTTGTATTCGTAGGTGTGGTATTGACAACCTGAATGCATTCACTGCATCATGGCCACCTACTCAAACACGGAGCAGGTTGCAACAACAGGAAACCCTTTTTAAGTATTAATGTTGAACCAAAAGCAGATGTGGGGAGGAGATGAAGAAGGAAGTCCACTGCTCCACAACAGTAGAGGATTCTAGCCATATTTAGGATTATTACCTAATATCTTTTTAAATGGGCTTTTAGGCTGACGCTTCCTTACTTTCATCTCGCTTTCGCTCATCAACCAGAAAGTGTGTCGTCAAGTCTCATGCAAGCCTGTGTGGGAGGAGTCCTGGAACACTGGTCACATAAGAGTCACTAAAGGACAGTGCTGTCCTTAATGACTCATGTTTGAAACAAATGCAGTTAAAAATTCTTTTATGAATTGATCAATAATGGTGTGCAGTGTGATGATTTATATTTTCTTCGGGTTAGTAAATCTGTTGATGAGATTTACTTTTACATTGTGCATGCAGAGAATCTTTACAGTTAGGATTTCATTAAGGAAATTACTGCTTCTCTGTTGTAAACATATGCACATTTATCAAGCGCCACAAAGAAATGTCCCACGTGTACTGTAGATTTCATTTTATTACTACCACATGTTTAAAAATATTAACCTCTAAAAATGATTGCACAAACTCGATTTAACAGCAGCAGTCAGAGCAAGAGATGATGAAATAATCAGTGAAATGACTCGTTATCCCCTCCAGTTTTGGTGATTTCATTGCTGCTCCTGTGAACGCAGACAGATTAATTGCATGAATGGTAATGTCACTGTACTTAACTAGACTCAAACAGTAATGGTAACACACACTGGAGACGTGTGATGCTGACAAAACAGCCGGACCCATTGTTTTCCATGTAAGCCCACACTCCAGCGGTGTCTTAACGTATGTCATGTGTCACAATACGCCACTGTTATTTCCCAGCATCAGCGCACATCAACTCACCAGCAATTTTTTCACATTTGCTCCGGAGATCAGCACATCCTGACTACTGTACCTTGACTACTTCTTTTGTACGCTTGATGTGTCCACTGTGTGCGATGGGTGTCAGTTGACTTCGCGACCCCACAGGTGTGTGTTGCACATTAGTCCACCACAGTGACAACAAACACCAGTCATATTTGTAATTTGTATCTTCACGCCTTGTATGATTTTTTTGTTTGTTTGTTTGTTTGTTTGTTGTGGGAAAAATAAATAAAATCAGATTGTGTTTAAGTTCACAGCTTCTGTGTGTTCACAGACCACTTTCATGCACACACACTTTTCAAGACTGTCGGTCGTCTGTGCGAGCAGCTTATTACGACCTATATTTATGTTTATAGTTAGGCGGCGACCTATGGAGAGCGCCAAAGTCCACGTCGGGAGGAGGCGGGGGCGGATGGATGGACGGGTCAAACAACACAGGACTTTCACCCAGGAGGCCACTGCTCGGGACTCGTGTGACACCAAAAGGCAATTTAAGTACTTGCGTACTTATTTTAACCTGAACCATGATCATTTCCTAAACCTAACCAAACTGCAACCGTTTCACAACGTTAACAACATGTTTATTATTGTTACCTGACAATGAAGGTCCGGTATGCCTAATATAGGTCGTTTTGGGAGTCATATTCCTTCGTTTAGGTAGGAGGACTTGAGTTTTAATCACTGCTGTGTTTTCAGTGTGTGGAATATCACAGAATATTTCTTCTGTGATGGTCATCTACTCCAATATGCATTAGTATTACACATTTTGGAAATTCAGGAGGCATCATCTGTTAGTCAGTGCACATAACTAGCTCACACATTGTGAGGTCTGTCTGCCCCGTCAGTGTTTGTTCACACGTTCTCTACACACACACAATCTTTACATCTGTCTTTTTGCCATAGGAGAGGAAGTGAGAATGAGACTGAAAGAGAAAACCCCTCTTGTCTGTTCTTTCTCTTTGTCAGCGTAAGGGAAAAGGTGGGTGGGGGCTTCAACTGGTCTGACAGGTACATCACCCTCAGACTCCCGTCTTATCAGGAGTCCCTTCTGTGATGCATGTACGGAAGGGAAAATGTGTCCTCAGGTACATTTAAAATTCAGAAGAATTTTCCTCCTCTGGCTGCCATCAAGGAACCCCTCCTAACCCACCTGTGGTTGGGGGTGTATGCATGAAAGTCTTACTAAGCAGCTTTGTTAAAGTGAGCATAATGTCTCTAAATGAAAATTCAAGCAATGTTAGAACATTTGGAGGAGATATAAAAAAAGACAGTAACTTGACATTGAAATAGTGCAGTGAATATTAAAGCTGTGGAGATTCAAGGTGTTGAGTTTTTCTGTACAACTTTCTAGTAAGGCACCCTTTAGAAAGGGTTTTTGAGTTGTAACAAAGTATAATCTAATGTTTTATAGACGGTCATAATCCATTATCAAGAACAACTTGGGTTACCAAGTAGTGAAAAATCTCCTCCTCCAACAGGACGCTTGCTTTGTCTTTTCAGCTCTTTAGTTTACCAGGAAGGCCCCATCTATTGACAATTTGACCACTTACATTTTGATTGATTGATTGCTTTTATTTATGGATTATCAATTAGAAAACAGACCTGCAGAGCATCTGGGCCACGGTACACTAAACAACGTATTCACATAACTTGAAGGGATCTTTCTGAAGAGTCTTTGCAAACCCAAACATTATTCTCAACAATGCTGATCAATGACGCGTTAGTATTTTTTAATTATTATTATTATTAAACATTAATGAATCCATTAGTTACAACTTACAAACCCTTTTAGAAAATGTTGGCTTATTAGAAAGTTGAACCAGTTGTTTTTACACAATCATGAACAAAGTCTTAACCCTGTCCTTTAGTTGACTTACTCAGTCAAATGTAGCCGTTAGTTGCCTCACATGCTAAAGAAAAAAAGGCCTTTCATGGTGGAGGAATGAAATCGTCACATACGCCTTATCTGCATTCAAGCACTCAACTTTTTTTCCATGTAATTTGGTGAAACACTGCTGTACTGAGCTGCATGTTTTTGGTGATGACTAAAGCTCTCGTCAGGGGTGAAGACACAGTGAGAGTTGCTCTTTGTGGTCAGCCAGAGTGTTAAACGCAGTACAAAAAGTGTGACTTGAAGTGAGGCTGCAGACGAGAGATAAGGACGGATAGAGGTCAACAGGTGCGAGAGTAAAAAAAAATGTTTTTCTAAAAAGTCGCAACACGGTGAACAAGCCTGCTTTCTAAAACATGAAAATGTCAAAAATGATAAATTATTATTAGTTTTTATTAGGACACAAATCTATTCAATCTGTGAAGTGTGTGGAATTGGTTACACTATCGTACAAATGAAGTGAAGTCAAGAGTTGCAGAAGTCACAGCAGACATAACTTCAAATTTGGTTTGTTTCAAGTTATGTAGGGTCTGTGATTATTTATCTTAAGAACAATAACGACATTTCTGTGTTGGAACTGTCAACTTGTACACTGTATTCTTTTTACTGGGCTGATTATATGTCAATACAAGTTTATGGACACATCTTTTTTAAATAAACTGTGTTTTCCTGTGTGTGTGTGTGTGTGTTTCCCTTCAGATTGCTGCCTATAAATGAAGAATAAAAAAACATTTAAAATAAAATTTCATTACACGTTTTATGGACTTTTTTGTAGTTACGATCAGGAACAGATCTCCATCATACCAGTGATAAATGACATAGTCTTGCCAGTATTGGCGTGAGTTATCTAATAGTGTAACCCTTTAGTTTCTTATATCTATCATTTATTCAGAACACCTGGGCAGGGCCAGACCTAGTTTAAATGTATTCCTCTTTCCATGTTGTGTATTTTGTTGTTTAATTTTCCACTCTACTGTATTTCACTATTACGCAGCCTCTGTTATCAGTGCATATGTCTTGGCCACAGTTGTTGCTCATCAATATCATCTTGTTTGTTTTGTTTTGACTTGGATGTTTTCACTTGATCATACAGCAATGATGTCATTTTTGTTTTGTTTCTCTCATTGTGTGTTTGCCATGCCATTGCACCGTTTAAGTCAAATAAAATGCACCTTAAAAAAATTGCCAAGTGCACTGTTGTTGTGAAATGTGTCCACCTATGGTGTGTGTGTGTGTGTGTGGATGACTTAAAAGAAATCTTTCTTTCATCTTTCTTTTCTTTTTCTAACTTTTGAGACATGAGGGAAAATCTCTGTAACCTAAGCATTTGTATTACAAACTATTACACTATCAGGCAGATTTATTGAGATGTATTAATTATGTAGTTTACTTCCTACTCCCACTTGCAGTAGTATGATTTCCTACACTGCGGTCTCCCCTTAGTGAACACTTTGCATTTCCGAGGCGAGTGGGTGCGAGGATGAAAGTTTGCATGCAACTCCTGTACACATATTGGCATATTGCACAACATTGTTTACTTGTTTGTGACATTCTGCTTAATATACATGAGTGTGAAATCCTCTGTTATTTTACCACCGTTCGGAGAGCTGGAACAAGGACAAATAAAGGTGATTTTCAGTGATTGAGCATGCTTGATATTACCGTAAGTGTACAGGAAGAGTACAAAGAGAGTGTGGGTGGGGGATCGCCTGTTTTGGTCCTCTCCACCAGCACCGCAGCAGTGATGACACGGCTTGTTTATAGTGGTTGTTTAATTTTTCACAGTCATCATTGCTCAGTTCAAAGATCTTACCTGTTTAAAATAGAAATGTAGAATTTAACTCTACTTGACGCTGTTGTTGGCCAAATAGTTTACTATGATCCAATTTAAATGAATTAAACAGAATAACGATGGGGTTTAAAAAAAAGTAAAAAATGAAATGAAAAAGGAGTGTAGCACCACCCAAATGCTGATGAAATTTGCTTTTGCCTGCCGCAATACAGTAGAGTTCAATGTGCTGTGATATCAGCCAGTTTCCAACTGTTGCTTGGAGGTTATTTTGGATAAAATCAGTTGTAGAGCAAAAAAAAGTACGGGGCAGGTGATACTTTGATTCCAACAAGTATGACTGTCAATGGGAAAACATTTTCCCCCCCCAGAAACACATTAATATACTTATAAGAGGGGAGTGAAATATTTCTGATTTAATTTTTCCAAATAATACGTCAATCCTTAATGAACTGTGACCAGAACTCACAAAAAAATTTATTATGCAGTGACTTATCAAAATGACCTGATAAAACCATTCATCACTCATGTTTAACTTCTCATCTGAATGCGCAGTGACACCCACAGCTTCTTTTCTTCATCTAAGAGTGTAAAGGTTTCGCTGTTGTGCTGGTTCATTACATTTGATTATATGTAAAAAGTCACTTGAACTCGCAATCAGCTCATTTTCTGGGAGTCATGTTAACCTGCCACGCTGTAGATTAGCTGGACAGAGAATCACCTGAAATCTGATCCCAGTGCCTGTAAATGTAACAAAGCAAGATGACCTTGTCTGCATCCTTTGCTGCTAGTTAAAAACACAAAGAAACAGCTAAAAATGAGCGGATGTCAAAATGTGCAGAAACGATCACTTTTACACTTGTATTTTTGTTTCATTTAATTTTAAAATGATTTTCCTGTCTTCCTGTCTGGGGGGTTGTTCATTAGACTGAAAAAGAAATGTTAAGATGCTAAACTGTATAAGGCATTTGTCATTTATTGACCAAATTATTTAATTCCAAAAAATATTCTATAGAATATGTGGTGAAAATTACTGTCACCCTCAGTTGCTGACTGATTTCAAGCCCGTTGAACCACACTAATTTACTCGGAAGAGGAGTGTAGACTTAAACCACCAGCAGCCCTAATGAGCTGAAGTAAACGGCAGAAAGAGAGTTCAACATGATTCATCTCATTAAAGCTAAACCAGAAAACCCAGCATATGTGATTGAGACAAAAAAAACACAGAGCTGCTCGACTTATTTTTCAGATTATTTTCGGACACTTTATGAATATGAGCTTTCATAAATGTATTGTTACATCTGGCTATGAATACAGATACAGTCTACAGAATCAGTCAGAGCATTTCCTGAGTTCACTCTTCGACAGAATAGCTGAGCAGTAGTCCTGCTGAGCTCTAAGAGTCTACTACCTACTTCTGACAGTATGCATGTTAATACAGTAAAAAGCACACTCGTGGTACTGTAAGGTAAGGTAGATAAAAACAGTCCACTAAAATACACATTGTTGTTGAAAAACTTGAAGACTATGAGCTTTTATATTGGGTGTTTTCTTCCTGCTTTTACATTGTAATATCTAATCTGGCTTGTAGCACCAAAACCTGAGAGGATGCTCTTTACTTCAGGTACAGTGGTGATGCAATCTAGTTCTTAAATGCTCCTTGTTGACTGAGCTTTTTCCTTGTTTCTTTTTTTTTTTGCACACCTAATCTACTCAAATGTTTACAGGTGATTGGTTAAGGGGTGGAGACAGATCTCCCCAGACAGGTCAAGCATTAAAACTTGTGAGACATGTAAATGAGTCAGGTGTGCAACAGTGGGCTACCTTATGAAAAAAAACCCCATCTGAATAAAAGGTGTGAGGACGAGGCTTAGCAAAGATATGAAGTGACACCTTCCTCTGTCAGCATCACTTATACACACGACGGCATCTTCAAAGTCATTATGGCTGTTAGCACCGTGGTTACAAAGGTTTATGTAACATGTTTACTCTACATTGTATTCAAAAGCATGCTAACTGGTTTGTGATTGTCATATCTGGCACATTAAAACAATAACCCATTGTCACAGTGATTAGACTGATTAACACTAATGACTTCGAAGGGGAATGTCAGAAGCACTGGCTTCCTCATGTAAAAGATTAAACAATGTTAACTAAATGTTAACATTAACAGCTAGGTGGAGGTGTCTAATAATCCAGAAATTATGTATAAAAGCTAGTTCACAAATACGACTGAGGTTAAAAAGCAAACATACCACTGCTGCAGTCACTCTTTGCTTCTTCTCCTTCGCAATGACAGTTATTTGTCTTCAACTTGTCTTATTAAAAGGGGGCTTGTGAAAATAGGTTGTCTACATAATGGTGACACATTCTTGACATTTAAGAGTTAATAATGTAATCATCTCTTACCAGCAACGACCAGACTTGCAGCGCTTGGTTGTTTTGGAAATGTATCATTTTATGGGAAAAGAAAAACAGCAGCGGAGCAGTGGGAGTTTTGACTGTGTGATGTGAATGCTGTTTAACCACAACAGTAGGGGAATAACACTCAGCTGAGGGGCTGTGAAGATATTAAAGGCCATGAAACTGCCACTGTACAAAAACATCCAATAACAATTGGAAAGTTTTGTTCTAAAAGCAAACATCCACTGTCTGAACACCTACGCTCCCAAAATGACTGCTCCATGCACGCAAAGCACCTTCTACTTTTTAATTGTTAAAGTGATGAGTCTATGTATGACCTTGTCTTTTATATAAACATTTAAGGTTTTGAAATACTGGCGAACTACAGGATCTTCTCAAACCTAATATTCACATTGATATAATATTGATTTTTGAATCAAGGCTCTCAACTCTGGGGATTTTTGTGCTGCACAGCTGTTGAAACTCAAGAAAACATCTTGAATTTTAAAATTGGAGGGCTGGCATGTAACTTGAAATAAGGCATATGAAGTCCTGAAGAGCTGGCACACTGGATAAAGAGGTTTAGAGGGAAGACAGTCTTCCATAATATCAGGACCTAATTCATTAAGATGGGGATTTGTTATTGTCTGTGTCCACTCAAAGCAAGCTTCTGCACTGTTTTTCAGCTCTCACCTGGTGCGTGGTGTTCTTTGAACTCCGAGAAGGTGGATGGATTTGAGTCATAGGGGGTAACAGAACATTAACCATTGAAATACTGGCCTTTTGATTTGGCTCATCTATATCAATTCCAAGTTTCGGTTCAACAAGATGAGCAAAATTAAAGGAATCCATATAAATTCCATATTCTGGCACTTTAATTTGGTAAAAAATGAAGACAGTGGTCTTAAATAAATCAGAAAGTATGCAGCCATACCTATACATTTACCTGAGGTTTAAGGAAATATGAATTACTTTAAGAGTCACACAAAAACCATGTTATCATTAAGTGACTAACGTCTTGAGGACCTAGTTTGTGAAAGTTGCGATTTTGCAGAGCTACAATTCGTTAAAGGGCTCATATTTCTCTTTTTATACCATCAAACATTTTATATGTGGAATATTTTTTGAAAAAAATTAATCTTTCATCTTGGGACAAAACTTTTCATATTTTCCGCCCGATGTTCCTTCGCTGTCTAGAACAGGTTATCAGAACTTTCATAATCAGTTGCATGCATCCTCAAAATAATAGACTCCGTCTGACGGCTCGGAAAAACACGTCACTACAGTATCCTGTTTATTTTAACAAGGTACAGCGTTTTGGTCAAAACCAGACTTCCGCTGTATATTACAATTAATCAGCAGGAGCATCTTTCCTATAAGATGATCAGAACATGTAGGTAAGACAGCGAACTGCATCCTCTACAGACAATGACTTGGTTCAGCAACTCAAAGCATGAAGTGAGAGTGACTTTTATTGAGTTAGTCATCTCATGTTCACGCTCGTCATTTCTGTCTACAGTAACACAATTCTGGTTAGTCGACATTAACTTAGTCATATGACTTTCACTGTCTGTTCCCCGACATCTGAACATTATTGACATGCTGTGCAGACTGTACTGCAGCGTATGCGCTGTGCTGAAATTACTGCCCAGGGTTTGAATAAAGAGACATTGCAAAACATTGTGAATCTAAGGGCAGCATTTCTTATGTGCACACAAACGATAAACTCTTGCAATTTGACACTACATGTTTACATGCAATTTAATACAATACTGACACTGAGAAACCAAGGTATATGTAAAAGTAACAGACAAATCAACTATGATGAAATATATTTATTTGTCTTGCATTGTAGAAAGGTGTGTGCAAAGATACAGTATGTTAAAATATATATTTACAAACTAAACAAATCTAAGTCCCCAAAAAGCTACTGTATGAACTGTTCCGATAGAATCAAAGGTGAATCTTAAAAAAAAAAGGAGGTCCCAGATCAGGACTGGAACACACTCAACGGGATTAGTAAAGATTGGTCTTCTTCATTATCCTCAAGAATTCCTGCTCGTTGACCTCACCATCTCCATCTCGGTCTGCCTCGTCAATCATTTCCTAAAAGGATAAGAAACAAAATCTACTGCAGTGAATTCAGCACTGAAGCTATGCTTCATACACGTGACAGACAAGGAAAAACCCTAATTCTCACTTGGACCGACAACATGTGTCGAACACGGCGTCCGGGTGCCCAAGTTCTTCAGAAATAACCAACCTAAAGCAACAATGTAATTGCTATTTTAATACCACATGTAAGAATATAACAACATAAAGGGGAACTAGTTTATGAGAGAGGAGAAACGAGTGGTTCAGATTTGTTTGTAGTTAGGTTCGGTCTAATGTAAGGTTATTTAATGAACCATTTACTATTAACAGTAGTGAGAAATCAAATCTATTATTAGTACCTACCTATTATTCCAAAAATCATTTCTAACTTCCTGAGACATTCTGCTACAATGAAAACAATTCATGAACGGTTGCATGGTGTCACAGAGTGGTACTTGATCACAAGCCACATTCTGGTAACTAAAAAGTTTGTCTCTGGGTGACCAGCATTTTTTTTGGCTTTTGCTAAAATAAATTCTGGAAACCACCCACCACAGCCAGTGGACCGAAAAGTGTGTTACTAAACATACTGCACCATATGTCATGTAATGCGTGCATTTAACATGAAAGATACCTAGTGCACTCGTTCTATGAAAAGGTACAATATCGGAAACTAGCATATAACTGAAACTACTATCTATCATCAAACATGAGAGCAGTTTGAGGAAAATACACCCTCTTTCCTGTATGATTTTTAAAAAAACAAAACAGGTTAAACATTTGCTACAAGGTAAGAATTTATTTGTGGTAGCTAATGAATTGTACACGAATGCACCAGTCAGTCCACAAATGCAAATGCATCTCCGTCACTTAAAAGACGTGCTTGCAGGTTGCTCTTATTAATAGAGGTTTATTGGACACCTGTCGCCAGATTGTGACATTTCTACATGTACTTTTGAAAGCGAGACATAATAAATACAAAACGTATTTCTGGGTAGGGGAAAATTGATGTGGATGGACCACCAAAAACAAATTTTACATATATAGTACATGGGAAACATTGTATGTCATTAGAGACTACAATACCTGTAATTCTTCATCTGTGAGGTTTTCACCCAGCTCCTTGGCAACTCTCTTGAGATTTTTGAACGAGATTCTTCCCGTGCAGTCATCATCAAACAGCCGAAAAGCCTTCATTATTTCTTCTTTGGAGTCCTTTTCACTCTGTTAACAATGAAGCGGTGACAAACACATAGTGATTGATGAACTACAGCTTCAATTTACACTTTTTCAATCTACATCTTGTATCTAAAAACCCCATGCATTTTCTGTGACTGTTCAAAAATGGAGTGCGATTTGCATGAATGGTATTTGTCCATGTTCAAATACTTTATCGAACATTGGATTTCACTGTAAAAGATTTAGAGGAAATTTGTTTCTGGGATACTGTTTACTGACACTGTTTAAGAACAACTGGCAACCAAAAGTGAAAGACACAGATTTGTAACTTTATGAATTGTTAAATTGTGATTTTCCATTACAGTATGCATGGCTAGAAGTGGAGATTTTCAGCTTCTTAGAGGTTTCCAGGTCGTATACTGTGTATGTATTACACTCACCATTTTCTGTGTCATCATACTGAGAAAGTCACTGAAGTCAATTGTTCCAGAGCCCTCTTTATCAATGTCTGCAATCATCTTCTTGATTTCTTCTTTCTTTGGTTCAAACCCAAGAGCTCTCATGGCAACCTGTGGCACAGATACACAAAAGGATCTGAGGCTGTTGTGGCACTATTATCAGGATATTTGGTCATCTATATATACACTGATCCAAGGCATGCTAAACCAGGAACTAACCTTTAGCTCCTTCACGTCTATTGCTCCAGTTCCATCTGTGTCAAAGAGATCAAAAGCCTCCTTAATTTCTTGCTTTTGCTCCTCAGTCAGTTCGATTTTGGGACCTGCCTTTTTCCTTTGGCTAGCCGAAGGAGCTGGTTTTCGGTAACTTGAAGCCTGGAAAAAGCAAACATTAAGCCGTGGTTGCCTACTTCATACAAGGTACCCAGTTAGCAGCTGCAGCAGAGAGAGCCACGGGTGATGTTTTTACGTTTTAGTCAACTGTTACTATCATGCTAACTTTAGCTAACCTTAGCTTCCATGCTGCTCCACGAGACCAATCAGAAAAACGTTTCAGGCTAGAATAAATAGCTTTATCTAACTGTGTGCACACTTTTAAAGTTCTTACAGCGTACATTTCATAGTAAACATTTACATGAAGGTTTACCATTTAAATAAACGATTCAGCAAGGGAAGCTTCAATGGTGTGTTTGATAATCGAATGTCAACAAAACAGGCACAACGGCTGTATTTTTTTCTGTCAAATGACATGGGAGATAACCAATACAAACCATGAAAGCACCGTGACGCGAGCATATTAGCCAATTGCAAAAAGAAATGGGCGGGTTATAAGCGTGTCAGCCAATGGTTGAGCTCGTTTCTTGTCTCCCAGCAACCAAGAAATTAAGCGCTTGCGCAGTGCTTAATCGTTCGAGCCGGGGCAGCTGGGCAGTGGGAACAGATATTTGAACAGACTGTCATACACTATTAAATCAAGGTAACATTATACTCTACTTGGATAGATAAAGTTTGTTGTGCAGAAACATATTTGGGCGACACCCCTGCGGTTTTAGTTCACAGCCTCGTTATGGACAGGCTGAATTTGGAAGTAAAGTAATTTATTTTTAAGACATCAGCTTGTTAGCCTAGCTTGCAAGCTGCTGCTTGTGTGGTGTAAAAGCTCATTGCAAGCCTGTTGAGCTGTATCTCTCAGTCAGTCACTTGCTCCTTCTGTTATGTTGTGGTGTTTTTGTGTTGAACGGGGTGAGGCTGCTTTTAACCAACCTAACTTTGATTACTGTCATTTAATATATAACTGCACCATATTTTATAAGTTGATCACAATGTTTTGTATGTAATATCACAATATGTAGGGTAATTTGTTACTATAGATACTATCAAATAAATGTAGTGGAATACAATATTCCCCTCTGAAATGTAATGAAGTAGAAGTAAAAAGTACCATAGGGTATAGTACAAGTACCTGAAATCTGAGAAACTGTACAGTTACTGTCCACCACTGCTTATTACAGTGACTTAAGATTTAACACAGACCATGTTAACTTTGCTTTTTAACTAACTAGAGAGAAGTTGTGTGGGGGTTTAATTGGTTAATGGTGAACAAATGTAAAACTTTTCTTGTCCTTTTACAGTTCAGGCACCTCAAGTAATGCTGGGAAGTACAATTATAAACCATCAACAACATGTTGGACTGCAGAAGCTCTCGGCGCTGGCAGGAATCACACATTCCTCGTTGGGCCCCAATAAAAAGTACAAGTTTATTCAAGATGACACGAGTGGGGAGTCAACTCTTGTGTGTTCGTGTTTTCGCGTCTTTGAGAACCTGGAGCTGACCTGCGCGGTGGGTCAGCTTGTTTACGAGACCATTCAAGCCCACCAGAAGGTCTATCATACAGGGTCGGGATACCTGCTGTTTCTTGCAGGAGCATGGAGCCGTGCTGCTCTGGAGTGTCTTCAGAGAGGAATTTCAGTAGCACACATCATCTCTGCTATGTCTGAAGGGATGGATATATGCTTGAGTGTTTGCAGGAAATGCAGCATCTTAACTGAGGGTCTTGGTGTGGAGCAATCAGAGAGCTGCAATGCGACATCCCATGGTTTAGAACTGTCAGAGAAACCCATTGCGGAGGCTCCACAGGCTTCATGCCACCTGCAAGGGACAGAAAAAGTTGGTCACAAGATTCTAAATGCTGTTGGACAAAGGAAAATAAAGCTCAGCAGACATTTTTGTGAAGCAAAGTCTGAAAATGTCCCTACAGTACTGCAACCTCATCAGCCTAAGCTTCCTGACATTGCACACCTTGCTGAGGGATTGAGTCACGGTTGTGTCGATGCAATGAATTTAGTAGTCGAAGCCAGCCGAATACAGTCAAAAAATAATCTGCAAGATATCAGCTGTTCCACGTTTGACGTTACTAAAGTGATGACTTGTGTGCTGCCCGGTTTACCAGAGGAGCATGCGTGCGTTTTACCAGGCTGCATTGTTGTCTTATCTGCTGAACAGGCTTCAGTTGCACATCACTTAAAAGAACAGCACTTGAGGGTTGCTCTAATTAATGGAGATTTATCAGATACCTTTCGCCATCTTGGCTTTAACAGGCCAATAGGCATACAGTATGTGAGTGACCAGTCAGATTTGTCAAACTCAAGTAAAGCGCAAGAGTGGATGGAAAAGGTTGTGACACTTCTGTTGAGCCTGGAAGTGAACCTGATACTGGTCAGTGGGCTTGTTAGTGAGAGAGTGATTCAACGCTGTTGTAGACATGATATACTTGTGGTGGAAAAAATGAAGGCTTCTGTTTTGAAGGCATTCGCTAATGCAACGGGAGCTGTTCCAGTGACTTATGCCACACAGTTGAGTAAGCACTGTGTTGGCACTGGGGTGAAGGCTGTGATATGGAGGGACCTCAGCAGCCATGAGAGGAAGCCTTTAACAACTGTGAATATTTCTACTGGTGGAAACAGCCAGTTGGCCACGGTGATCCTCACAAGCTGCGTACATGGCAAACTGCAGGCCCTGGAGGACCAGTTTTGGACATGTGCTTATCGTATGCACCACGTGCTGAAAGACAAAGTCCTACTGCCTGGTGCTGGAGTGACGGAAATGCTTTGTGTTCATTGCCTTCAAAAGCAAGCGGAGAACCATGTCAAGCATCACAGAGAGAGGAATGGGGACAAGGTCCAACAAACCAAAGCAGGAACAGCAGCGAACCCTTACAGGGGTGTAGTGTTGCACCTCATGGCAGATGGTTTAATAGATTACATATCCACTGTAATGGTTAACACTGGAAGGTTTTCAGAAGTCGGAGCCAGGACTGCAGTGAACCAACAACTGCAGGACTATAACGAAAGCCTAGGCATTCCTGCAAAGTTCTCACAACTTTTCTTGGAAGGTGAACAAGAGGATAGTGCACTTTCTTCCCCCATGAAGTCCAGTGAAGCACCAGCAGTAAAGATTTATGATAATCTGAGTGTGAAGCAGGAAGCATGGAGGAAAGCCTTAGATCTGGTTTTCCTGGTCTTACAGGCTGATGCAGAGGTAATCACAGGCATTGAACAAAAAAATGATGGTGCACAGGGAAATCTGATGCTGTTATGACCTTCATGCAGAATAGTGGGGAATTATTTGACTGTACACATCTTTCTGTTTTTGTTTTTGTTTGGTTTGGTTGTTTATTTAGACAGCAAAAAATGTGTTTTTAAATATGAAAGTTTTTGACTGGTACAAAGTGAAAATTATTACACAAAAAAAAAATGAGTGAAGCAAAGCTACCTGTTTCCTGCCACTTGGGGGTGACAAATTATTATATGACACTGTAGTCTATCTGACCCTCTCATCCAAACTGATGCACATAGATAGAAAAAAGAATTGCCCTAAATTCTGATTTTGCCAATAAAAGGAGTGCAATGGTGAGACTATTTCAAACGGGGTCTACTGAATGAAATTAAGATGAATATATCTGATTGCCTCTTTTAACCTTTGCCATCCTGACCTTTGATTGAACTTATCGTCTTAGTTGTCTTCTTTGTCTTGAAGGTGCTGTGTTCTCATAGGAAACACCCTAAAATTCAGTTTATTTTTATTATTAACTAAGCCTGACTTAGCTGATACTGCTTATACATGGCCTTGTACACACCTTGTCTTGAAAACAAATAGTACATATCCAAAACCACAATTAAATTTCATTCTCATGGAGCATGGGAGGAATTATAACTTGTGCCATTATGTCTTTTAGTCTTGGTACGCTTCCTGTACAATATTTGCCTACGCTTCATTATGTTTCTAGCTTGGCTAGCACTGTTCACATTGGACTCTGCTTCCCTGCCAAATGCGGTGGTTTTATGACCTGCGCCCTCAAAGTGGGAATGGTTGATGGAGAAGGAATGCCTCCAGACTGGGTAAATGTTTTTGATTAAGTCTTATTAGGCCCTTTCCTTTTTGAAAAGTGAACCAAAAGTAATCACAACTTCCGGAGGTTATTTAAGTTGTTTTAATTCTAGAAACTTTTTGTTTGCTAACATTTCCCTTCCTGCATGATCATTGACAGGTCAGGAATATTACCAAGCCAC
This sequence comes from Maccullochella peelii, assembly GCA_002120245.1. Classification (NCBI taxonomy): domain Eukaryota; kingdom Metazoa; phylum Chordata; class Actinopteri; order Centrarchiformes; family Percichthyidae; genus Maccullochella; species Maccullochella peelii. The sequence goes on from LKNJ01000266.1 coordinate 406,203, forward strand.
CATGCTCTGACCCTTGCACTCATTAGCACTAGATGCCTAAAGTTGGTTCATCCAGGAGTTAACGCTTATTTTGATTGAGTGTAAAAACATAAAAGGACAACAATTGAAAACCTTCATTCCAGTCTGAAAAACTGTTATTTCAAATAGAGAAATGTCTACTACTTGGAAAAATAACAACCCGAAAACTATAATGATTCACATGAAAGTAAAGTATACTCTTGGTTATCTTTAGACTTTTTCCTATTGTGCACTTCATATTTCAAAGGTGTCAGTTGCAACAACACGTGAGACATTCCATTTCCTCTGAGATCCGAGAGAGAGTCTTTATCGCATTCTAAAAATAGTTCAGCGAAATAAAAACACTACAAAGGCTTTACAGGGGAGCCATAACAACCTTGACTCAGGCATCAGTCAGCGGTGTTGTGACCATGAGAGTGGGGTATGACATAACATGACAAACAGAACATTAAGAAGGAGTCCACATTACTGCTCATACACATAATTGCTAACTGACAGCATGGACTGTTTTCATTTTGGGCAAATTCACAATATTGACAGTAAGATCTCGATAACTAGCAAATCAACCTCTTCTAAAATTCTGAAAAAGCAACTGAAGGCATTTGAAGTCTTGCTTTTAGGGGTTGGATTGATGTCCTAAAACCTGTTTGCACATTGAGGTATTTGATTTGTTTATGGAGAATAAACGTTTAAGATTTCTACTGACTAATTCTGTAATGGCCTATTCTGGCATTGCTTTTGTCCATTCATGTCTGCCAATTTAAGGGCTGATGTTTCAGAATTGTCTACACTAGGAGCATTAGTAGTGCTGCACTGGGTAATGCAACACTTAGAGCATTTTACATGTGGTTTACTAGACTCTTTGGATTAAAAAAGATCCCAATTTAGGTAAAAAGTCACCTCTTTCCTTACATTGACCTGGATATTTTATCTTATCTTGAGCTACTGACTACATCCTTTGAGTGAGCATACTGTATGAACATTAATATATACTATAGACAATAATCAGTTATAAGTAAATTATACATTAATTGAAAGTCATCAGCGTTTCCTTCAGAAAATGTTTTACTTTTATCAGGGTGAAAGCGCTTGTAAAGGAGCATTTAGACCAAGGGACACTAAAATCACAGAGCCCATAATACAAATTATTATATTCATGCATGAGCTACTTGTGTTGAACGTGATGGGTCACTGTCAGTCAAACCCTAATTAAAAAGGCCTAGACAAACATTCACATGCTCTCTTTTTGGTCCACTGGCTGTTTTGTCTTTTTGGAAACTGACATCTTGAAAAATAAGAAATCTCAGCATGTAATTTGGTGACAAGTGCTCCGCTAAACGTTTTGGTGTGTCAACCAAATGTTCCAAAGAAGACAGATGAACACCTGAAGATTGGGTCAGTGATTGGAAAGGTCACCAGTTTGAGGTAAAGCCTTGCTGTGGGAGATGTATCAATACGATATTTTTGCTGCTACAATGCCCTCTAATAAGGAAAATTCTTGTACTGTACAGGTGTACTTTGTAATGAGAACGAATATGTGTGTTCAGCAAACCCACTCTGCATAAATATTGGATAAACTGTCCTGTCTTTTTGGAGGGGAAATGTGTCCTAAGGATGTCCAAAACCATCTGAACCCTTCCTGTGGTTGGACTCCTATTTTGACTACAAGTCTTACAAGTCTCCGGCCTTAGTCACTCGAATGGCCTGGTTGGATGTCAGATGTTTCACTGACCAGTTTCGGGGGGCGGGGGTCACCAACATGACGTCAACCAAGAGCACAGCTGACTTTCTACTGATCCAGCACGAGTTTCAGATGTGGTTAACTTTACCCTGAAGCCCAGACCAGTGAGAGCCTGTTCTGACAAATGGATGGCCTTGTTGGTCCTAAAATCAAAAAAGAACCTCCCATCACTGATCCTCCGCTCAGCTGGTTCTGAGGAAGTTGAGAATAGCAATTAAAATCACTCATTCATGATGTAGGCTATTTCATCTAAGTCTGCTGCCCATTGTTGTTTTTTACCTATGAATAGCACTGAGTGATTCACTAAAAAGCTGGCTGTGCTGGTTCTCTTTTTACGTCTCTTCTTGCTCTTGAACCGACTGGATGAATGAAAACACTGGTCCTGTTCATATGCTTGCCACTGCTCTTGGCGCCCTGAAGGGTCTCAGTGACAAAGTCCAAGTTGCACGTCCCCCTCTTTGCCCTCCTCTCCTTTCGCGACTTCTGCTGGGTTGGTTGGTTAAATCAGTGAGCATTAGTGGGCGTGAGCATGTGTGTGTATGCGTGTGTGTTGGTGCTCCTAGGGCGCATGCGAACTGAGGCCCAAAGGGGAAAGCCTTCCACACAGATCTAAGCCAGCTGCCCTGTTTTAAACACTTCATTGCAAGAAGAGTGGAAGAGAGGGGGAATCCGCATGCATCCCCCCTACCAGTGTGCTTAAAGTACACTGGCAAAGCAGCTGCCAGCTCTACAAACAACAGGCGAGCAGCTACAAATGGTAGATTTAGACATTTGCTGTTAGGTAGAAGCATTTAGGAGTCCTTCTGCCTCATATTCTCGGAACTCAAAGGGCACTTGGAGGGGGGTGTTGAAGCAAACTGACCTCTGGGGTTAAGCAGAATCAGTTTGTGTGAAGCTCTGTGGAGGAGGGGAGGAGGGAACAGGCAACAGTTAGTGGGAGGTGGGAGGCCACAGCGGGGCTCCTGCACTGCTCAAAGAAGGAGACGAAGCAGTCACCGGGAAGAGGGGAAACAGGAGGAGATGGCCACGGGAGAAATCACAACACTTCCCTCCACACCTGAAGACGGCGGCAGCGCCGGCTTTCCTCCTGGGAGCTTCAAGGATCCCAAACGGCTGTACTGTAAAAACGGGGGCTTCTTCTTGAGGATAAAGTCTGACGGGGGAGTGGATGGAATCCGGGAGAAGAACGACCCCCACAGTAAGTACTTCCATTCCCCTTCTTCTTTGCTTTGCACAGCACACAAAGCTTCTTTATGTTCTTTTTAATATGTAACAGGGAAGTAAGAGTGAAGCAAAAATAATCAGGAGGAACGATTTTCCAGCTTACAGAGGTTTATTCTCCACTTGTAAACATCAAGATGTGCGTAGGTCTACTTCTGGAAAGTATAATAACTCGAGTTCAAGAGAAGTACACCTCAAATGTTCTTAATCAATGGGAACTTTGATGGAATATGCGTGATGTTTTTAGTATATGTAGATCACCATGCTGAGTCACAGCCATTCACACTGCTCACTATGTGGCTTACGTCACACAAGACAGCAAGTAGTTAAAAGCCTTTAAGATGTGAATCCTGATTTAGAGGTCAATGAACTTCTGCCAGTAATATATCTAAAAATGATAATATTACCATAGAATATAATAAAATATATTCTTACCACTCATCTGTACCATCAGTCAATCAATAATGATACAGAAAGTGAAAGGAGTTTTAAGCTTTTCTAATGTTCCTCTTTAAGTTAGCAACTATTAAAGTGGAAACATTAGTGTGCTTGTTTGGCCTGGACAACTGTGATACCCTTTGGTGCCTCTGTATCACTGATTACATTTAAGTGTGTGTCCTAAGTTGCATCAGTGAGTGGGCGGGGGAACATGAAATTGTTTTTCCAAGGAAAACACATGTTTTGACATGTTTTGCCCAAGATACAGTGTGACAATTTCAAGCAGGTGCGTCCAAACAAATACCTGATATGGACCAGCTCAAGGAGAGAGGAGCTATTTTTAGAATAATTCAATTACATTCAGTTAGACCTATTTGTGAAATAAACCAGGAGAGTAACCTTGTTGATGATGATGAACAAGTTACATATAAAAAAAAACTTCTGGATATCAAATAGTCAGTATCATGGGTTCAGAAAGGAATACATCCACAATGAGTCATAAAACAGGAATCAATATTAATCATTTAGCTTTTTACCACAATGGTTTCTTACGGTTAATGTGACCTGAGCTGTGCTCCATCAATGGTCCTTTTGTTAAGGCTGCAATGGTCCTGCCAACTTTTTAGACAACCAAACATACCATTACGTTAGAATTGGAACTGTTACCCAATATCCAAGGATCAAGGAAGTGGGATTTTTGTGCTAATCTAGATGGGACTCCAAAACTTTGATCCAAAACTGACAACAATATTGTCCATATGCATTGCCATGAACTTCTACATCACTAACGCCAGAACATTACAGATCACAGGATCACACTCTACAGAACAGTTGAGGGAAAGTTTTCCTGTCTTCACAATAGCTGTGGGACATAATATGCCCAGTAAACATCTAACACACCATAGCACACTCTAACCAATTATGTACTTCTTTCAGGGTAGAACACCTCTTTGATCTGGGACATGAATCATGCAGGCAGAAAGCTTAACTGTAGACAGATGTGTGTCTGTCTAAAGTCTTAATGTGGATTAATTCTGAACAGCTCCCCTAATTTACCTCATGGGGCCCCTGCTTCCTTTTTTTGTGGTTTGGTTTCATGTAAAGTATGCTCTGTTGGCAAGCAGCGTTGTCTCTATGAAAAAAAATGTGGAGATGATTTTGATACATCTGTGAGTCACACAGCCAACAGGTACTGTGTGCTCAGACTGCTGTCAGCCACAGTGCGATGCTACTGTTAAGTGCCTGACGTTAGTTAGCTTATTGTTTTCAGTGGTGTCAACAGTGTTTCCTTCATTCACTGCATATAAAGTGTCAGCCAATGTTAGCCAAAACAGGTAGCAAAACCACAACAACAACTTCTCTTTGCCCGGAGGCGAGGGAACATGAGCTGATGTTTGTCTGGTTATATAAAAAGAATTCAAAGATGCTAAATGCAACGTATCTTTTTTAAATATTACTTTTACCAATTTCGATTTTCACCTGAACGTTATGTCCCCGCCAAACTAAAAGTTGCCTTCCTTCCTGCTGCAAGAGAACACTGATGATGCTCCTCTTGCTTCAAGCACAGCTCAGAAAAAAACATTGGGTTACATAAAATTAAGAGAAAATTTGGGAGATAATGCAAATGAGGTAAATCCCCAGAATTTTTAAAATAATGATCTGCATTTATAGCTACATTAATCCATATTTTGTCACTAGCGTTTGAGCCTCTTTAGCTCATTGTTTTGGTTTTACATGTACTGTATGGTGCACTCTCATCAGTGTTGTTTCTAGCCACAGGAGACAGCTGTTTTCAGCAAACGAGCTCTGGTAAACGCTGCCTGCCCCTACTGCCAAATGGCAGGCAAAGTTAGCAGCTAGCAGCTAAAGAGCCAGGTGTTGTTCTCAGGAGTTAGAAGAGACCAAAGCAGAGCCTTTGGCCTTATGTCTGCAGGATGTGTAACTGGGTAAAACATATTAGCCTTAACAACTGGACGGTGATATGGTGTGGCAGCGTATCTGTCAGCTTGTTTTTGTTGCAATGCCCCCTAGTGGCCTTAATTTGATGACTGCAGCTTTAAGTATCAATATATCATTATATCTGAAAATGTTTGCTTCATTTGCTCATGAAGAACTGTTTCCTCTTCCTGTTTTGTGCTATCAAACATATCACCAATCTTCCCTCCAAAATTCAACTAGTTGGCACACAACATGAAATGCCCTGTAGCAAGCAAATTGTTAGCACAGGTAACCATTCTTTTTGGCCATGATTGTCTTGCCTGTTACTGGTGTTTACTGCTTGAGTAAAGATTTCATATTGAAATGCCTCACATAGCATCTTCACTGTGATTTGTTTCTTGAGTTGCAGGCTCGGCTATATTCAGGGGTCATTTTAGATCAGTTATCAAAACTTACACAGAGTTAGAAGAGAGTAAGAGGGTGCCATAACCATAAAACACTGTACCATTGTACATTCACCTCTAAAGAGTTGTGATTTAGTGTAGGAATCTGGTGCCTAGGATGTTAATACTTCCTTTATCTTTTTATAAAACCGTTGTATTAAACACTGCACTTCATTTTTTCCTTTTGATTAAACATTCTACAAGCAAACTGCAAATAATTTCTGTCTTTGCTCATGTTGTTCAAATAAATGTTTGTCTCTTTCCCTCAGTAAAGCTCCAACTCCAGGCGACCTCAGTGGGGGAGGTGGTCATCAAAGGAGTCTGTGCTAACCGCTATCTGGCCATGAACAGAGACGGGCGACTGTTTGGAGCGGTGAGTGAGTGGGATTATCATCTTTCCATTAACACAACTTACATCGAGTTTTGAGATTACTCTAAATGCAGTCCAGTGAAATCCTCAAATAACATTTCCTGAAAGGGTTCAAAGACTTTTTCTGGGACTATCCTTTTCATATTAAACATCCACTGTAAATTTCTCCCGGTTGGCTGAAAAGTAAATTGAGCCCGATGCACTGTCACAAGCATTATTTAGGCTTCAATATTTCAGAAACGAAATATTTACCAGCCACTCTACAAGCAGTCCTCCTTCAGCGAAGGGAAGTAATTAGGTTGACACTCCTTTGTCATAGTCAGCATGTAAAATAAAAAAGGTATGCAATGACGTTAGGTAAGGCCAAGTCAAAATGAGAGACAAAAACTGTTTTCTATCTATGTACAGTATCTCCTGTTAGTTTTGACCGTAATTTGGATCCAACTGAGGCATCTCCTCCAGATCCTATCAGTTCAACCATTTGTCTTCCTCTCTGTTCTTGAGTCTCGTCCTCGGCGTTAACATTGCCTCAGCAACAAAATCATGACACTCGTCATGGCAACGCTGACACGCCTGGCTTTGAGCATTTAGCCACTATGATGATTATCATGGTAATATTTATACAGTAGCGACAGCATAAATGCATCTTCATAAAAGTCTAGATGCTACTGGTGGAGAAGAGTAAGTAGGTGAATGATGGGACCTCTGGTATTTGCAGGCTTTTATTGTGAATTTTTTTAGATCTCCTGGGACAACCTGACAGTCATGGGGGGGTTGATAGGGAAGGTGGAGGATTAAGCAATACAATACTACGAAATACAGAGACAAAGATATTTAAGGAGCTGCGTACAACAACTGATTGGTTCATAAAACATGGGAAGGTCAGTTTATTGTCCAGACATGGTGAAATTTGTGAATGAGAGCAGTTTTGAGAGCGTAAGAAAACAGAAAAGATGAAGGCTTGAAATTTCCGAATGAAGATTTAGACACGAAGGGACAGGAATTCATCCGTAAAAGCTTCATTGTTAGACACAGTCTGCCGTTCTGCAAAGTGAGCAGATGCATGGTGTCTGCTGGAAGAGCTCACTGCTATTATGTATTGTTGCTTTCTATCCTGCAGCAGACCATCATCAGATTGTCTGACTGACCAACAGACAAACTGACTTTATACTGGCTTCTGTTTTTAGTTGATCGATGATCAGAACTTTCACATACAGTGTAAACATAGTTAAAGTAAGTTTAGACACTTCCTTTTGTATTTTGTGTTGGAACAAATCCTCACTGCACTGCGAACTGTCATAAATGGAACTGATCTGAAACAATTTTCTGAACGCTCATGAGAAATAGCCAACACTAATTTGGCACCGCTGCTGGTCTGCTGGCCACAATGTTGTTGTACACAGCGGCAGTGGAAGTGTGAAGTCTTGGCGAGTGGTGACTGATGTGGGTTTGGTGGCTGTGAAGGCTTGTCCACAGTCCATGTAATTGGCAAGAGGCATTTCCTCCTAATGAGAAGCTACAACAGCTGCCACCCAAGGCGTCTCTCTGTTCTGCTCTTACTGTGTGTAGAAAATCATTAAAAAACCCACAGGATACTAACTCTATTACCATTTATTGACTAGTATGAAGATTAATATTGTTGTTGCCAAAGTCCCTCTTGACTGGATGTGTCTCTAGTGTAGTCTTGCACATGTTTTATTTAGAAGCTGTATATTAGATCCTGACTGATTTTTGCTAATATAATTGACAAGTTGATATAGACATTTGTTCTGCTGGTAAGATCTGTACAGGACTGGATTTATTTTCAATATTTATTCCACCCTAAACCTTTAATAACATTCCTGAATAATATATTTCATGAGTTCAAAGTATAATTTCCTGTGCCTTAGATAACTGAATAGAAATTTAAAAAAATCAAAGACTGGATACAACAATTAATTGGATTTCTCTCTGTGTAGCTATCTCCTAGCTATGTCTTGGCTTGTACTAGCCTGGGTAAACAGTGGTTCAGTAGTCTTCCAACCGCAAAATAAATAAATAAATAAATAAATAAATAAATAAATAAATAAATAACACCACTCTTGAGCACCTCCGCTGCTGTTATCCTTACTGTTGCACATTTTCGGTACTGAGGGAGGAGTATTGTTAGTTGGAAGATGCTTCTTTTGCATAACGCATTGAACAAAGTAGCCCTGGGTGGTTGTGACAGTTGAAAGGAAATGCCTTCTGGCTAATAGCTCCGTAGCTGTGCAGTCAAGGTCAACTGCAAGGTCGAAAAGCAGAAACTAAAACAAAAGCCTCTTGTTGGACAGGGTGCAGGCCAGTTAACGCCCAGAGAGATTTTGGCCAGACGTTCAGTAATGAATGTTTTCTTCATGTTTTAGACAAAAGGTCAGTGTTAAAAGATGGGTTACTGTGAGCACTAAAAAAAGATGTGGTAAATAATATGACAGCACAAAAGCCAAATCATTTAGTTTGTAATTTTAGTGATCTTCATTTTTGGCTCTTTTTAAACCTTGTCATTTATATTCCTATGCAATCTAAAAAAGACATCTTGCTTTGTTTAGTTTTTGGATTCGTTCTCTGTTTGTTTAAATTCTTCAAATTTATCATGTTTAACACTTTAGCCCATTCACCTCCATGTTTCATGTTTAATCGTGATTCAAGGAAGCTGAGCAAAGACAAAAACTGACTAGAGCTGTGATAATGTCCCTGGTCAGGCGTGGGTTCCTGTACTAATGTGAAACACTGAGAAGAAATGATCCTATAGCAGCAGTCTTCTTCAAAATAAAGGTGACATTTAGTTCTGGGTGTTTTATGTGGTAATTTAATGTCATAAAATGTCAGCATTACAAATGTTCTCCCTTTCCAACATGTAGTAACCAGATGTCCCTCAGGTTGACTTTAATACAGAAATGATGTACATAAGCAAAGAGGATTGTTAGCATTTTGGAAAGAAACACAGAAACATTTATATTAAACGTACAGACTGAATGACTTAACTTCAGTTTCCATTTGTTGAAATACAGTAAATCAGGATGACAGCACTGCCATACAGGATATTGTACACCACTACACCACATTACAGACTAGTTTCACAGTTTTCTTACACTCATACATTACATTCCTCAGTTTGCAAGCTAATTTAAGTGTATCGGGATGACGGTGTGTGCCAGTAGTCCTCTTTCCTGTAAGCAAAAGGCTGCAGATTTAATCCAGTAGCCAACTCTCCTGTTGGCTACCTCCTGAACCCCCTCACTGAACAGCAGAATTAAATCCAGTACACTGAACATCAAATTAAATGTATCTGTTATTCCTCTGTGTCTTTCTCTCCAGAGACGAGCAACAGATGAATGCCACTTCTTGGAGCGGCTTGAGAGCAACAACTATAACACCTACCGCTCCAGGAAGTATCCAAACATGTACGTGGCACTGAAGCGGACTGGCCAGTACAAGTCTGGAAGCAAAACTGGACCGGGTCAAAAGGCCATTCTTTTTCTTCCCATGTCTGCCAAGTGCTAATCTGGGATCTGGATGAGAAATATTGATGTCTTAATGGCAGCGACAAAGAAGAAGATGTGACGGCAATGAAGACAAAGTGTTCCATCAACATTGCCCAAAATAGCTGTGATGCTTTCTGACTGTTATATCTTAAGAGTTCTTTTTGATCCTGAACATGTCTGCTCTTATTCAGCTTCACTTTCAAACAGTGGCACACATTCACACAGTAAAACTAGGCTTCTACTGTGGACCAACCAGCTGCTACACTAGTGCAACTGGAAACTGGTGCCTTGCTCAAGTGCACCCCAACATTATGGCAGCACAGCATTATTTGTTCATTTTACCTTTACAGATCTTCCCTCTTCAGGGACTCAAAGCTGAAACCTTTTGATCACAAGTCTGCTTCCTACCGTTCAGCTTCTGAGTGTGCAAGTCTGAGTTTAGCTGCAAGAGCATATAGAAGAATATTCTGTTAACCCTTTTTATCGTTTTAAGGTAATCCCACATTATTGTAACTTGAAGATAAGAGAGGAGAAGGGAATTGACTAAATAAATGAATTTTAGAATTTCTTGTGATACAAAATAAAAACTAAGCACACTAAAATCAAAACCCAAGCACTACTCAAACAGGTTTCCTGAGCTTATCTTTGTTTTCTGATAAAACTGCATTCCCTTTTGTAAACATATAATTTGAGGTTTGTGCAAAACGTCCAAACGTTGCATGGCACTGGAGCATAACTTAGAAATACAAGATAATTGTAGTGAATGATGTTTAATTCAACGACAGACAGGCAGTTAAGTTGAACAAAAACATGATTTTGACCATTTTGACCAGTCAGTAGGCTAATCTAACAAGGCAGCCAATATTAATATAGCAACTACTAGCCACTAACGTTAGCTTAGCTACTAGCTAGCCAGTATATGGTCAGCTGACACTGGTGGTTAGCTTGTTAACAAGGTGAAATCGCAATACTGGTCCCACAATGACCGAGTCAGTTAAAAATACAGTAGAATTTAGAACAGTACCTTTAAAAATGAAATCAGCTGCTTGCAGCCACTACTGCCCAACAGCTGTGGACTTCCAACATGGCCGCTAAGAAATGTGTTAAATAAACAGTATAAAACTCTGCAGTCTTGCAGGTACCACAGTGGCATAATTCCTTAAAAACCACAAAGTGAATGTGCATGTAGTTCACAGATTATTGCACCGGATGTCTTCATCAGTAACAGTGCAAGCATAAATACACTTTAAATATGAGTTATACTGACATCAACATAGCTAGCCATGTAATGCTAACCCCATCAGGTTGATGATGGCTTGCTAGGATTTTAGTGTCGGAGGAAGCTGCCTGTGGTACAGCTGATAAAACATCCCAGAGTAGACGGCAGCCAGCTCCTCCATGGTGAGGTCGACCTTGTGGAAGCCCTGCTCCAGGCCGTGAAGCAGGAGCCTGGCTACGCGAGAGGTGATGGGCGTCGTGTCGTTTGTCTTGGCCAGCTCGGCCATGTCCAGCCACTCGCAGCGCAGGCACTCCTGAGTGCAGAAGTTGATGTTGTAGGTGAGCGGGCTGAGTCGGCAGATGATGTACATGTCCGACATGCCGAAGGCGCCGGGGTGGTTGTGCTGCTGCCGGATGCTGAGCAGAGATCTGAACTCCGAGCGAACGCCGGTTTCCTCAAAGACTTCACGAACGGCAGTGGCACCTGAGAAAGGTTCATTCAAATATAAATAAATGTGTGTGGGGGCATTTAAAAGATCCTGACAAAAGGGAATTTATTTATGTTCCCTTGTGAGAGTCACCTTGCAGACTGATGTTTGGATGTGGGGAAAAGGGAAAATATATATATTTTTTTGTAAAGACAAACATTTGACGCTGCTTTTTGGGGTGGGTCATGTATGTAATATTAATGCTGCTTTTAAAATGTTAAAAAAGGTGAATTTGGAGAAAGATAGAATTTTTTGCGTATATATCATGTGCCTTATTTTGTACAGTTCAAATGAATGTATATGTATCATCTTTAAGCATAATACTACAATCGAAGGGTTTAGCTAGATGTACTGTATTCGTTTTTTGCTCTGTTGAGTGTGACACTCACCAATATTTTCTCCTGGATCAGACAAGCCTCCGGGGAACTTCCAAGCATTCTTTGTCTGAAATACGAGAGCAAATTTCAAATTTAACATCGATTGTGATAGATGGCACTGCTGTAGAGTCATATCAACACATGTATACTTCAAAAAAGTGTCCATTTTAGTCTTGTTTTGAATCATAAAATCTGCCAATGCTGTCCAGTTTGAGGTCACTTGTTCTTACAGTATGGCAGTAGTTTTTCTTTTCTTTAAGAACATAACAGCAAGTAGTAGATTATGTGTTCAAAGGATCATCTTATGTATCTGAACTAATAACTATACAGGCAGAGAGATGTTTAATGCTCTAATCCGAACATCCTTTCATTTTATGTTTTATATTTAGTGCCTCACTCTGGAGACTTTTACATTTGATGCGGTGAAGTGTGTCTTCCAAAACTGTTTCACCACTTATCCATGATATTTAATAACAGTATGCTGCTGGTTAAATTATGACGTCAGTGTTGTATATATATTTTTGTAGTTACTTAAATAATTTTGTATACAGCGCTTCTTTCCCCCCAGAAATGCTATTTCATCTTAGATTTTCCTTGTTTTGCAAATCCTCTCTCTGGGAGGAACACACATGCACTACAGCATTTATTTTCATGTATTGTCAACAAAATGCTATATTTTTGGAGCTGTTTCTAAAATGTGCTGGTAGGAAGAAATAAAGAGATTTTGTGTAACTCTAATCAGTGTGGTTTTTTCAGAGTAAAACGTCTCATCCCCACAGGAGCTTTCAGAGCTCAATGTGAAAATAATCACACGAAAAACACTTGCCAAACTTACGCAAACTATTCACACTAACTCTACTGGGAAATGAAGTGGAAATGCCATTGGACGGTGGTTAAATTAAACACTCATACCCATGACATGATTCAGCTCTGCGATGGATGAAATTACCTTCGGTCCACCGGGGATCTGTCAGTTGTCTTATGTACTGATGTGAGAACGATAATGTCCTGGTTTCTTTTCAGGAAGTTCATAACCCCTAGTGAGCTCTGAACTGGCTCAGTCCACCAGAGACGCTCTACTGCCAAGGGCCAGACTGTTATAAAGCCTATTTCCAGTAAACAGCTCGATGGGGAGGAGGAGGAGGAGGAGGACGAAGAGATAAAACACTCCCCACAATTCCAGGCCACTAACTGCTTCCCTCTGCTTCTGGACAAAAGCCATCAAGATACATTATATGCTCTTAAGATTCCTGGCTGGGACACATGTTACATGTTGTGTGCAATGAAAGGTCAGCAAACGGGCCCACTTAAATTCTGTCAATTATAATGTGAACTATATTTGTCATATGATCCGGATCTTACATTAACCATGTGCTCTTTCTAGGACTATTTCTACTGGAACTGCTGAGAGACTGAAGAGACATAAGCACTGAGACGGCAATTTAAGAGGATTGTTGCACAAGATCCAACAAATGTAATGCCACGGAAGAATTTACATTATGTAAATTCATAAACTTCTATATAGTGTATATATGTTGGGGGGAACATATATAAATATAAACAACCAAATGACATATATTGTGATATATTGTTAGATGTTGTCTGCAGATAGATTTGGTTTTAAGATGTTTGCCTTTGAGATTTCTGACTTAAGATTGAGAACAAGTTCTTTAGAATTTGGGGGATCCAATTCTTAAAGAGTTACAACTCAGGGTACAAATATTTAATGTTGTGATAAATCGTGGTACTGTGTCTTGCGGTACATTATCAAAACTCTAGCAGTCTATCAGAATCATAATAGTTTCTGTTTTCTTTCTTGGCATTTTTGCTTGATAGATGAACAAGCAAACCTAAATGTTTGTCTATTAACTAATCAACAATTGACCCAATCAGTCATTTCTACACTATTATCTTTAGCTTCAGTTTCTTGTACGACACTATGTATTGCCGGTGCAGTGAAACTATCATTGTTACTGTGGGAAAAATGTGTGATAGTATCGTATCACGACGTGCTCGAGGTTTCAGACCATTGCAACCCTGTGCTGGTGTTTTGTGCTATGGGGCAGTTAAAGTCTTAACATGTGTTTCATTTCAGTCTGTAACGGTGGCTTGTTGCTGATTCTACAGTACCACTGTGCGTAAGATCATTAGTGGTGTATTTTGTTACTTTGTACGCACAATGCCGGGACTTTCTGACATGTGATGCTTTGAATTTTTGGCAGCTTTAGCAGTAGTAGTGGTGGTGGTGTGTGGTCACATTACAAAATGTTATGTTGAGACATTACTTGTATTAAGGACAGAAGCTGCTGTCTTCACCACAACGAGTTTGGCATTTTCCACTGTTTAGGTTACACAGCGCACAGTTTGTTTGCAAGGGTCTTTACTTATTCCTCATTTATATCGAGCCGAGTTAGCTGGTATCTTAAAAAATAATTGGTTTCCAAATTGCAGCATCATGGTGCAATCCCTTTATTTTTAAATTGGCTGCAATCTTGTTTTGGCCAACTGAGAATGCAAACAAATCTGCGCAGAAAAGGTTTTAAAAGAGGCCTGTTGTCAGTCAGCCTCACAACAACTTGAGCACTACAGCGGGGGCTCTGTGAGAGCTGACGGAGGCGCACACTCACAAAGTTGTTTGAGTGCATTCAGCTCATGTAAACAGCATGTTTGCTTGAGGTCAACTAATGTTGTGTGAGCTATGTTAAGTGTGAGAGGAGCTGATGGTCTGAGAGGATTTCCACCCACGTTTGGATCAACAGAGGCAACGTACAACTCACTAAATAAACAAAACTAATCACAGACAATTTTAGCAGCACCAAGATATCTGGTGCTTCATTGGCTCATTTTTTTACTGAAGGATCAGTGTCCAATATTAGCTTTTTTTTTGGCTCAACCTGGCAAGAGCTGGTTAAATACCTGCCAAAATATATAATTTTTCTTTTTAAGAAATGTGTCATTCTGCCAACTTACTAACTGTACGCAGTATATACAGTATAATCACTGCTCTGTGCCTATAGCTCGCTTTTTCATATGCTGCATTCCTGATCGGAAATAATAACAACTCAGTTTTCATTCATCCTTTTTCTAGATTTCGTACGGTTTTCTGAGGGAGAGTAGCAAGTCTATTATGGCTTCTCATTGTTACAGCCAACACATGCATACATTTACTGAAAATAAAACAAAGAAAACATTTTTTATCTTAATCAAACAAAATGAATATGGTCTACATGACAATAACATTACATATGTTATTTTGTAATGTAATGGAGTGCAATTGGTTACAATGTACAGTATGTTCAAACAATATAGTGACACATATACCTTGTTTCTGTCTTGGACGACAAGAACTTTTCCATTGGATTCATCAACAACTGCACCTGGACAAAAACAATGAATCAATCAGATATTCATTTCAAATATTTTGAAAGCACTTATGTCCTCAGCACATACGCTGAGGACATAAGTGCATATACGCTGGTCCTGGAAGTAGTTTCTGTAAGAACAATTTAAAAAGGGAGACCTGTTGGCAGTTTAGCTCAAAGTTAATTATTAGGTTGGAAACATTAAACCTGCACCATGTGAAGGAAAAAACCTGGAGCTGAGCCTCTGACAGGCCTCAGACGACACAACAGCTGCCTTGTCCACTTTATATTTTTATATTTTCTAACAAGTCGGTGCGGTTGAAGATCAATCAAGTCCACAGACAAACCAGTCAAATAGCCGACAATAACATTTCAGGGCTTGTTGCTCATAATTTAGAAGAGCAGGAAATTTAAGTTTCACTCCTGGAACTGTTAAGTGGCTATACCAAAAATAAAACTGTTATTAAGTGCCTCCTGACTTTTATCCAAAGCGCCAGAAGTGTATTACAGTTTTAGAGGCCCCTGAGTAATCTTACTGTAAGGCCTCAATATGCTTCAAACAAAGTACGTTGTGTGACGTGTCAGACCACATCCAAAGACAAAAGTGTTTATGCCTGTTCTGATTGGCTGACAAATCTTCTGTCATAAGGAAGGGATTGGTTGGAGGATGGCCAATGTTTCGTACAAATTGGGATATCTGCGGAAACTTTCGGACAGTCTCTACCTGAAGGCATTCATGGTGTCGTGCTTGGTTGTACAGTGATGGAAGTAGTAATAGTAGTTAGACTTTCGAGAGAAGTTCAAACCCTGCCTTACTTTCACACCTCTGCACAACAACTGTTGCGTAAAGGGGGCATGATTGCCGAATTGTCTGACTCAATTCCGCAGTCTGAAAGGGGCTTTTGGACGCTGTAAGACTATTTGACAAACACTTTGTTTGAAGCATACTGAGGACTCAGACTTGCAATAACTGATTTTCTGGCCACTTGGGGGCAGCAGAAACAAGCTGTAAACACAACACTGACATGTTATCACCTTTAAGTTGAAATGGCAAACTTGTTAGCATGCGGTTGCCTACGTACACATCCAGCAGACACAATGCAACAATAGCATGCAGTCCGATATTCACACTCCTTTTATCACGGTTTTTGTTCTCCACTAACTCCTAAGGGAAATATCGGGCTCTTTAGCTGTTAAATGCTCCACTATGTTCGCCAGCTGGCCACTAACTTTCTCTGTCTGTCTGTCTGCAGGGCAGGTGGCGTGCACTGGATTTATCGGAGCTGTTTGACTGAATGCGGTTGCCTGCTGCAGCTGGAAACGGCGCTGATGAGAGCGGTGAGAGTGATCCAAAACAATCAGGTCAGGTCGGCTGAGTCAGTGATCTCCTTTAAATCCCTTCTTAAAACATTTTATTAGAGAGCTTTCCCTGATTTTACGGGAGTTAAATTTTTTTTTTTTAACTGTCTTTTATTTCCCTTTAAAATGTTTTTATTTTCTATTGGTATCTGTTTTCTTGATTTTACGACTTGAATGTTTTATTTTGCCGTCTATGTGACGCACTTTGAAACGTGGATTTTGAAAAGTGTTCTATAAATAAAGCTTATTATTATTATTATTATTATTATTATAATAATGACTGCAGATTTGGATGATACTTATCTGTGAGGTCATCACTATGAGCGACACCCACAAGTAATCATGTGATCCATTGGTAATATCAAAATATTGACTGTAGCCGCTTTAACGTCAGCACTACATTTAGAGTAAATATGGACAAACTTGTTACTTTTCAAAAGAATATGGACTGCATAAGCAATTGTTAAAAAATGTTGCGGAATAGTAACGCGTGAACACTTACAAACATCCACTGAGTAAACAAGAACAGAGCACGTCGATGACTGAAACTAGAGGGTTAAAAAAAACAGATTATGGGTAAAGGCAAAATTCTTTACTTTCTTGAGTCCGAGTGACTCAGCTGTACTTGTGAAGGATGTGGACATCCCACTTCACCATTTACATTTTTCTCTCCTGTTTGAGCAGTCTTTTTTTCAGCAGGTAGTGACTAAGAGAGACAGCTATGTGCTGCTGCTGACAGCTCAGGAGGAGGAAGAGGGAAAATGGGCCACTTTCTTTTCCGGTAGCTCTGTCTGACCGACCGGGACGGGCCTCCTTAAATGAATGTCACAGATGTGTAAAGAGGGATGGGTCGTCTTAAAGGCCTGACTTGGACTTCCATGTGGAAACTGATGTCATCCCCGATCCCTGTGCCATATGGCGCTTCACAGGAGGAGGCCTGGTTGCTGCTAAGGGAGGCTATCATTATGTAGCCTCCAGTCTAGGAAACCAAATGCTCACAAGGAGCAGGAGGGGAAAAAAAGGGGAATAGGAATTATGAGACAAAAAGCCCAGAAGCAATCATCAGAGGGGGACTGTGGGTTTTGTAGTAAAAAAACTGTTAATCGCTTGAGGTTACAGTTGACTTCTGAGCCACAAAAAAGTTTGTCTTCTCTTAATTCATATTTCATGTAGGCTTCTACTACTACTTTTGGGTTTTACACTAATTATAGGTTCACAGTAATATCTACTGTACATTATGAGGTCAAAATGATTCTGACCCTGCAGTCCTGACTAGCTTTTAATGTTGATACTGTAGAAATCTGATCTGCTCAATTGAGAGTGACTCTGAGCATCGACTTAACAATGGAGCTGAGTTTCATTACAGAACAGACTGGTATTGTGATGTCCAGGACCTTGATTTTGTTCCCCAGGTTTCCATGCAAAATCACATTTGTTATTGCACAGGATTAAGTGTGGTACACAACTGCTGATTTTGTTTTTCCACACACTGTGCTGTAAGGTGGGGAGATGGTATTGAAAATAGTGAACGGGGTCCAAGATACAATTATTAAAAGTTCACTGAGTCACTACGTGATGCATCAAACCATGAAACACTCCTTGTGATTCACAATAATGATGCTAATTTGCCCATATATCAGCCTAAATGTATTTCCTTTATTTTACTGCTTGTTAAGGCTCTGAGACGGGCAGCTTACTCAACCTTTAGTTGGGTGGACACGGGATATTCATTTGGTGTGGACAGCTTGAGATCCTGTTCTCAGAATACCATCTATATAATAATAGCATTAATTATAGTGTGTGGTATTTTAATGACATAAACAGCGAGTCTATAATTTCTTGGAATTACTTTGAGCTCTAAGTTCTTGACCCTGTCCTGAGAGGTCAGAGGTCAAGAGCAGCTAGATTTCAGCATCATACTTAAGGACACTTGAGGCAGGCCAGATGTTGACATCTATGTGATCTTACACCACTGGAGTGGATTATGGCATCAAGCACCCCCGACAAGAGATAGAATGAAGATCGGAAACAGACAAATGCTGTCTTTAAACACCAGGCCAAAATGAGTCGAAGCATCAACTGGAAAGGGGCCAAGTCATCGACCAGGAGTCAGTGGATCAAAGAGGACATTTAGATCCGACGCCAGAGACCATCTTTGAACAGAGACGGGGGTTAGGATCTTCCCTTTAATACGACCACCTGCTATCACATCACCGAAGGTCCATACTTAGATCACACCATGGCGACTGAGCCAACTCCACCTGCCTAAGAAGACCACTAGATGTCGTTGAAAGCTCCAGATAAAGATAGCAAAAAAAAGATAAGATTTTTTTTTTTGGTTAAACTACTGTTTCCAAGGTCTAGAATGATCTTTCGTGCTCAATTCTCAAACAGGTTCTTTCAAACACCAACAAATAGTTCCTCCACTTCAGTTTGAACAGTTCATATGACTTATTGTTTTGGTTGACCCTTCAGTTACACTAACCATGTTACGTCCCACATCCTGTGGCAGCACGAGTCAACCTGCAGATTAAACCTGTGGTTAGCTCTGCAATGTGAGACTTTTACATGTTATTGGGTTAACTTTTAATTCTCAGTGTTTGACAGTCAACGGAGGTCACTTTCACCTCAAAATACCCACTTTTGACATTTGGGTTCAGGCTGGACAGTTTAAAAGCCTTCTGGGGCTCATATTTCCTCACTGCACACCATTGTAAATCAGTTTCTAGCAGAGCACTGATGGTAGTGAGCACCATGTTAAGCTCAGTTATAGGCGTATTGGCCACAACTATAACAATAAGAACCAAGCTGTAAAATGCCAAAACGTTTCTTAAAGTATTCATTAAACTAATGTAAAATAAGTTGTAGTGAAGACTGAACCTCTAGGATCTGACACCAATGTAAGAACTAATTAACTGGATGACTCCTCTCTTATAAATGCAGAGGTACGCCTTGCTTGACTGTGTCTTGTCTTTATCAAAGTGATAAGCTAAGAACAGCAAACACCCAATCAAACAAGTACCAGATCATCTAAACAGCTGTGTATTGCAGATTCCTAACCTTAGTCTCATCAGGGTTTGTGTCGGGGCATTCTGGCAACAAAAAGGGGACTTTCTGGACCCCATTCCATACTGTAGGATCATCTGGACATGTTCTGACATGCTTCAAGTGCATCCACTCTTTGGTGAAAAAGGTATAAACAACACTCTGCCCTCTGCTGGACAATCAGAAACTTAGCACACTGCAGGTCAGCAAATCCTCCTTTTGTTGCTCCCCACAATCACATCTGATGAGTCAATTTCCATTAAAGCAAGTGAAATGGGCCAAAGTTGAAAAATGCATTACAGGCCAACAGACAAATGACGCAAAGTTGTTAACTGTTTTTTGTGTTATAACCTAATGTTAAGTCATAGTTTTTGCTTTAATTCTATTTTATCACCGCTATTTAGAACAGATTTTAAAGTAGCAACAGAATGGATTTAAGCTTTAAAATCACACCTCTATATTTTATTATATTAAACCTGAAGCACTGATTTATATTAAGAAATAAATGTAGTCTTTGTCTGTGGCAGCCTGACGGCAGTTTTCATCAGTGCTGGGGTGATGCAACCTTTACTTCCATATCAGTAATGATTTGGTTTGTGGGTCCCGGGAGCTTGTGGTCAGCTCGGTCAATCAGAGGGAATGTAACGCCAGACGACACTCAGCCAATCACAGCCTAGAGTCTTTACTGTGGAGGGCAGGTCTGATTAATGCCTGAAGTGGGAATACACATTAGATTTGTGACATAAGGTTATATAATCTCATAATAAAATATGTCTTAATAAGACTCTAAGCAAAAGTGTAGTATATGCCGTGATACCCATCTCTTGTTTAATTCAGAGTCAAACATTAAAACTTAAGTAAATTATATCATAGATTTATCCATGTATATATTCATATAGCAATGAATTGAGATGTTTTTAGGGCTGCAACTAACAATTCTATTTATTATTGATTCATCTGATGAATACTGTTCGCAATTAATCGAAATCCAAATTAGTGAAAAATGGCCACCACAGTTTCGACGTCTTCAAATGTCTCGATTTGTCCGATCAACGGTTCACAACCCCAAAATACTCCGTTTTTTAATGTCTGACTGTAAAATGTTCCATTTAAATGTTTTATATATCATATATTTGGTTTTGATGTAATTGTATTGTGCTTGCTCTGACAGTGATATTGTATCAACAGGCACAGGTTAGTGCTGTAACTGTACTGTGTACTGTATGTAGTGGAAATGTTCGTACTTCATAGCTTAGTTTTTGTTTTCTGGAGCTTTCAACTGCATCTTATGGTTCTTCATCAGATCCATGACAACTGAGCAAACTCCATCTGCTGATAAAGACTGTGAGATGCTGTTGAAAGCTCAGTGAAAAGCTAGGAAGTGGACTTTTACTGTAGGTAAGATTACTTTGTCAAAAGACTTTTTCCAAAGTCCAGCATGAACTTTCAGGCTAAAAATCTCTACCTGCCACTCCAACTTGGTGAGTCGCAAACCCTGGCAGCCTGCTCTTCCCCTCTCCCAACCAGAGGGCCAACACAGCATGGTCGTCTATGGCGTGATGGAAGGTGAAGCCGTGAGTGGAGGCAGCGGCAGCACATCGACTCAGCTGGATGGGTACTCGAAGCCACACTGCAACTTTCCCCTCTGCTTTCCACTGGACCAAAGAATCTGCGGAGGGCACGAGTACAAAAGTTCACAAGGATCCACAAACTCTGTTTAAAAATGTATTATTGATGATGGTTCCTCTTTATTAAATAATAAACTGCAGAAACAGACAGGAAATATGAAAGATTGTTAGTAATGATTAATCGGATTTTACAGACAAGATGACAAGCAACAGAGACAATTTGGTGGAAGTCGCCTGAAGGTCAAGGAAGCAGATGTTCAAAGTGGAATAATGTAGTTCTGAAACAATTAGCCAATTTATTGATTAGTCGTGATAAATTTAAAAAAATGGCTGTCATTTTGCTGATTCCAGCCAGTCTAATGTAAGGATTTGCTGCTTTTCTCTCTTGTATATAATTATAAATTACATATCTTAAGATTTTGGACTGTTAATCGGACAAAACAAGCTATTTGAAGACATCATCACAATTAAACTATTATTCAAAAAAATATTGACAGATTACTCAAAAATGAAAATAATAGTTAGATGCTGATATAATGAATTAGAAAACCTCTCACTTATATACAATAAATATAATTTTACCTTCACCAGTAAAATGGGATACATGTTTTAAAGGCTTGTATCTTAAACTCAGTAATGAACATAAGTCTTACAATCTAAACTACATTCAAACCCCTGACCACAGTATTTCATCACACACTGCCATGGTCCCAAGTCATTTCAGGAGATCATGTGGATCCATACTGAATACATATTGCTGAAAATTTTAAAAATACATGTATTTGCGTCTGGGGTAGTTAAGAATGCATGGCTTTGATAGAGGTCTGCATAGACCAACAACAATCTAGACTCTAGACGGTATTTATAAGGCAAAGTGTCAAACAGCAACAGGGACATTTTAGCAGTGTGGTCAGTGGATGAGGCAGGTTAATGATTTGTGAGTTGATGAGAAGACGTGACCTGTGCATTGTTTCTCTCCCCAGCAGACTTTAGGACGAACCAACCTTGCAGTAAACTGCTGAATGAGCTTTCGCTCATGTCCGCCGGTAAAACGAT
Organism: Maccullochella peelii; assembly: GCA_002120245.1. Classification (NCBI taxonomy): domain Eukaryota; kingdom Metazoa; phylum Chordata; class Actinopteri; order Centrarchiformes; family Percichthyidae; genus Maccullochella; species Maccullochella peelii. Next base: position 428,408 of record LKNJ01000266.1, read on the forward strand.
CTCGGCCAGGTTCACTGTCACTCCACCGAATTGGTCCACTTTGCCAGTCAAAGCACTTGTCCTTTCCGCTCTGTGTAGTTGAGATCGAGTAGCAGTGCACGAGAACGTTCTGCTGCTAAACCCCCCTCTCACCAAAGCTAAAAGCTTGACAGCAAAGGCACATGCAGCCATGTTACTACGCTTACGCATTAACAACCGTTTAAAGATAGTATTCGATCAATTTTCAACCGGCATGTGTGTGCAGTGCAGTACGCTTACGTAAAAGTCCGACCTGGAAGTTGCATAAATACCGTAGTGCTCCGGTAAAATACCTCGAGGACTAGCTAGCAACAGAACAGTGTGGTCTCTTGTGGTACCATGGCTAACTCCATTCATACATCTAACAAGTTAGCTAGTTAATACTTAAACGGTGATTTGCCAGTATTAGCGTTACTTATACAATAACAACTAAGGCCTGATGTTCAATTCGGCTAACAAATCTGTCAATTAGCTATTTTAAACCAGTTGATTATCAACTTTTACAGTGGATAAATACTGTTCGCTGTGGCTGTTGGCGCACTTTCTTCAATATGTCATCTGGCGCAAAGAAGCTAAAAATAAATACAAAGTAACTATGAAAAAACGCTGCTTGGCACCTTAGATGTATGCCGAATCTAAGACGGCATCGTAATAATGTGTATCATACCATTGGTTATATTAAAGTATGTGTTTCTACTTGCTGGAATTAAAGAAAACTTAATATTATATGATTTTCCTATTAGATTTTGCATAGGCCAGAGAGGCTCTTATAGTTAACATTTTCCAATAAAAACCAACCTGTTTTCAATTGTTAGTGGTATTTTTGTTATCAAATATCTTTGAAAAACACCATAGGGATGTTTTACAATGCAATAAATGCAACAAGGATATCTGCCGTAAAATTTAAGTCCGATACGCGAGGGTTTACGGTAATGGCAGGCGGGGCTAAACTTTAACCAGGAAGTTTACAGTTACAGCGCTCCATGTTTACACATGTTTGCACGTTCACGTGGAGAAGATTTTGACAATTAAAATGTCTTCAAAGAAAAATAAAAGCAAGTCGAAGAAAGCCAGTGAAGGGGATAGTTCACTCATACTGAAGGAGGACTCAAATGACTCCTCCATCATGCAAACATCTGGCCACGAAGGAGGAAGCTGCAAAAGTTTAAACAGCAACTCATTCACTGTCATCAATTTCATTGAAAAAGGTAAGACTTTGACACATACACCCAAAAGTTTAACAGGCTTTGACACTTCGATCAGCAAATGAACCAACCTGCATTATGAAGATGGAAGATGGAATCCTCTGAAGCTGAAAGTATTATGGAAACATGTCATCATCCTACTGCTTACAGACAACACTGTATGAACCAATCCATTCACTAGCATGCTGGTCAATGGTTTGGCCTACTTGGCTGTAACACTTTTCTCTTAAACCATTTAGCTACAATAGAGAACATTTCCAGTTTGCAAGATTGACACCAGATCTTGTAGAACTTTCCATTCTCTCAGGTATTTAATTGCCTTGTAATCTAGTTGGTTTGTAAAACTGGGAAAGCGGTTTGACAGAAAGCGTTTCCTTTCACGCCTGTGGAGGAGTTGACATTTTAAAGTTTTACATTCAAAATGTATGATAATATCATTGCTATAGTTTGCCCCACGTAGCAGTATTTGAAGTAGTTAGACTGAGTACCACCTGAACAGTAAAATAATTTTTACATGTTCACAAATCAATAATTTAACAAGGAACTTAACAAGAATGAGTATGTTCACTTTTGACACGGAAGAACATTTACAGCAAATGCCTATTTACTTTTATTTAAGTGCAGGGTTCAGACAAAGTCCCGAAAGTTTGGAAAATGCTCACTTTCATGTGTTATGTTTTCAAGGTTTGGAATATGCTTAAATTCGAATATACTTATTGAAAAAAGCTTGATTTTCGACATAATCTGGTGTTTCACCATCTGCACAATCACTCATGGAAACCAAAAACCTTTTAATATTTGAAATGAAACGATCCCGTCATCATATTTGTTTGTTGTTTCCTTGAAGGTGCTTGAATGTTACTCTCAAAAAGCTGTATTAACCCTGTAAGTGAAGTCTGAATGTGGAGTGATTTTTACCACTTTTACTGGCGTGAAGGATTTCAACACTTTTTTCACATTATGATTTCACATCATATTTTTTGTTTCTTTTCCTCACAGCTGATGACAAAATACCCAAGAGTTGCAGATCCACTTTAGCCCAACTGAGCCTCAATTCTATGAAGTCAGCCAGCATATGCATCGGGAGACCAGTCCTACTGACGAGTCCCACAGGACAACAAGAGGTGTCCTCTTTTTTTCTCTTCTCTGTCCTTGAACCTTTAGCTGACGGATGGCTCCAGTTCTCAGGATGCCGCCTTCCCGTAAAAAGCCTTTTTAATAATTGTTTGTTTCTTCTAGGTGTGTTTAGGATGGCCCGTTGCCTCCTTTCCTGGTGGAAAAGTTGGTCTTCAGAAAAGTGCTCAGAATAACCTCAGAGTGAAGTTGGGGGATGAGGTGATGCTGCACCCACTAACAGGTCCCGTGCTCCAGGCTGAGGAGGTGGTTCTCTCTAACAGGTAATGGTCATCTGGTTCTCATTAAACAAAAGCCGAGGGTACACATGATACATATAAAAATACCATAGTCACACTATACTTCATATTATACTACATTATAATTATTATACACTCAGTTGCTAGTTTATTAGGCACACCTAGCTAATGCAGTCTAGTACAACACATCCTGCAATAAATCCTCTCTTCATGAGGGTTATAATGTTTAGTGTAGAAACTATTTGAGAGGTATTTTTCGGCACTATTGGTAAAATAAGAAAAAAAACAGCTTTTCCACATGCATTTTATTCATGAACATCTGCAGCTGAAATGTTAAATCCCAATACAAATAGATGATGGAGTTATTAAAATATATACTGGAGTATCAACAATAATTGTATACCTCTCAAAAAGTTGTGTGTATCTCAGGTAAGGGCTGACACCTGCTGGTCACACCTGGCAACTGCAGCTCAAATGCCAAAAAATATTTTACTTATCCACGTTGCGCATTTATTTGTAATAATCTTTATTTACACCATATCTGTTTTAATATTATTTGTTATTATATATGTATTTGTGTTATTTTATCAGCTTACTTGATCCTTTTGATCTTATGTGTTTTGTGACCCTTGATTATTCTCTTCATATTTTATGTAATTCATTATAAGTTGTATTTAAGTTATATGTTTGTAACTATGTTTTATGTTCTGTGTAGTGCTGCTCCTGCAAAATAGATGTTTAATGTCAGTAGGGTTTCCTGGTTAAATAACGTTTTCTAATAAATATATAAAAATATATATTTAATAGGTTAAAAACATTCCAACATGTCTATAGTTGATTCTCATATACATAACTTAACTTTCATTCAGGTCAAAAGATGACACGCTAGAGACAGATGAGTTCAAGAACTTCTTTCTGAGATCTCTGGGTAAGTCAGTCACTTCTTCACACTGTTGCATGTTTATTGGAACGTCAGTAGAAAGCACTTTCAAAGTAGGGGTGGGAATCCTACGAAATGCATTATCAAACATAACTGGCAGCTAAGCTAACTGGTTGTGATGAAGGTCACCCTGTGACCGAACAGGAAAATACAAAGGAGAGTGTGAGTATGCAGCTTTTTTAATTTAAAATACGTGAACCACATTCATTTGGAAGCGTGTTACAGTCTTCTGTCTGTATGAGTATAAAGAAATGAAAGTGTTTTTAGCAAAAAGAAAATGCATTTATGCATTTCTGCTTCATTATGAGTGGGCTGTCTTTCAAAGTGTCTCACGGGGTGCCTTCAGGGTTGCCAGGTGTGCGGTTTTCCCGCAGAATTGGGCTGCTTTTGACTCCAGATCAGCATGTGCACACATGGACATGGGACATGACATGTTGCACGCCCACATACACACATAAAGAAATGTAAAAAGAAAATGCAAAAGGAAAATAATACAGAAATAAATAAATGTGGGTGAAATAAATGTGGGTGAAATGCTATGGGAATATAATATAATAATCATAATAATAAAAATAATAATACAGAAATAAATACAGAAATATCAATTCATGTCACATTGTTTTCAATTAATTAATGCCTAAATTTATTTTAAATATTATTTTTGGTGCATTTAATGGCACATTCATTTATTTATTGAGTCATTTATTCATTTATTATTGATTATGTCAGTTTTGGTCCTCCATACAAGACCTGTACATCTACCCTATTTGGCATAAAAGAATACTGTGTCCTGGTTTTGAATTGCTGTTCAGTTTTCAGTTGTTTTACTGTCCAGACTGCCCAGTTTCCTTTGGTGGAATAACTGTACTGGTTTGTCTGCCTTGTGCCAGTTGGGAACATCATTTTGCCAGGGAGTGTAATCTCCCTGACTTACTTTGGCCGGTCATGCAGTCTGCGGGTGGAGACCATAAGAGGGGAGGACGGTGTCACCCTCCACAGACCAGCTCCTCCCCCAGGACTGGGCCCCGACACGGAGGAGTCTTCCGTGATGAACTGCGCGCTGGACTCCACGTCAGCCGACCTCTCCCTGCAGCTCAGCGTGCTCACTGTGGATGACAGCAACGCTGACGGGGCACCGAGCACGCCTGGAGAGCCCGGGCCTGCAGCCAGCACCCCACGCCGACCAGCCCACCTCCCTTTGCTCTCCCCACCCCCTGCTCCCTGCACCCCTTCCTACAACTCCCAGAATCCTCCTGCAGGGTCAGCGGAAGATGCTGTCAGTCTGGAGAGCTCACTTAGTTCAGAGCAGGCAGAGAAAGTTCCCACAGCTCCCCCTGGTGGTGCACAGAGTACTGACACCTTCTACTGCATCTCCTGCTCCACTAAAGTCACTTTCGGAGACAGAGCAGGACAGAAGGATCCAGATGCAGGAGCTAAAAGGTCAAAGGTCACATACAGAATGATTGGCGGGCTCAGCAGACAGTTGGATGTCATCAGAGAGACCATTGAGCTTCCTCTGAAACACCCTGAGTTGTTCTCCAATTATGGTAAGTCAGATGCAATGTCATTCCACATGCACACATTAGACTACAAAATAGTACCATTTGGCTACCAGATGCCCATGGAGGTCCCATTATAATCTAAGGTGATAAAGACCCAATTTAACATTTATAAATCAAAGATCTCATTGCAAGCTGTTTTCTGTGCAGGGATCCCACCTCCCAGAGGAGTACTTCTGTATGGTCCCCCGGGCACAGGAAAGACTATGATTGGACGAGCCATAGCCAATGAGGTCGGAGCTCACATGACAGTGATCAACGGCCCAGAGATCATGAGCAAGTACGGCCATATTGCTCCAAAACTTTGCATCACTTTTCATTCCCAGTATAATATAAGGGTTTTGGGATTTTATTCTGTATGGACAGCAGTATTATAGTGCACTCCACCCTGCTGGTGATCTGAAGTTTAATTCACTTCAAGAGATATGTTGTTTCATGTCTTTTCAGATTCTATGGTGAAACAGAAGCGAGGCTGAGGCAGATATTCACTGAAGCGTCTCAGAGGTAACCTTTGTAGTTAATCCATCATCGCCACTATGGTAGCATGTCACTCAAACGTTTTTTCTGTATATTCGAAACACTGAATGTTCTCTTTTTGTTGGCCTCTGTCCTTTTTAATGTGTTTATTTTGTATTTCTTTTGTTTGTAACATTGTTTGTGTGTTAAATTCATTTAATTTTTCTTGTGCAATCAAAAGGCCCTCATAGTGATGAACAGTACAAACAGTGCAGTATACAAAAATAAAACGCTATATGTGTCTAAAATCAATCAGCAAGCACATTTAATAGAACCGAACCAATGAAATTTGATTTATAATTTAACGCTGTGCCCCTTACATCAAGTCTTACAAATAGTGTGTTGAGGATTTGCAGTATGTCGTCATCATCAGCTTGTGATTTTGGTTCTTGTGGAGTGTTAGTGTGTAACGTTTCTCACATTTTCACCTGATTTACAGGCAACCTGCGATCATCTTTATCGACGAGCTGGATGCTCTGTGCCCAAAGCGAGAGGGAGCGCAGAATGAGGTGGAGAAACGAGTTGTTGCTTCTCTGCTGACTCTGATGGACGGGATCGGTTCAGTAAGTGTCCTTTTTACCCTTCTACCATACTACATCCTAACAGCTGCTGATTCTTAGCTTGAAATAATAGTCACTTCATTTGTGCGCCGCTTTTTTAGAACTTGCAATGGACCACTATTTCAAGTGGCACTGCACTCCTGTGATTTCTTCACCCTAAATCCACATTTGAGTTAGTACATTATATGAGCTGTGACTTCAGAATACTCTAAGCTGATTCTGATAGCAGTAATTCTGCCCTGTAGAACAGAAAATTACTGCCCTGAAGTACAAGGCAACGTTTTTTTATAATTTGATCTCTCGTCCATTTTTGTTGTTTCCAATTGCTCCATCTAAACCTCCACCTCCCCTGGTCTGTTAATCTTTAAAGTAGGGCTGCAAGTAATTTTCGATTAATTTTTGATTAATCCACCAATTATTTTCTCGATTAATCTTCCAGTTTGGCATCACAAGTTCCCAGAGTCCAAAGCAATGTCCTTAAATGTCTTGTTTTGTCCGACCAACTGTCCAAAACCCAAAGAATCAGTTTACTATTCAGAAAAGACAAAGAAGACTAGAAAATATTCACATTTGAGATGCCGGAACCACTGATTTTTTTGCCATGGACAGCTGCATGTCTTCTCCTTACTCCATCAACCGTCAGCAGTCTTTTTGCATCAGTATCATTATTACAAGGAGGTCTGCTTTACATTGACCAACAAATGCTTGTTCAGAATACTCATGACTTAAGAATATGGCTCTCTGCAGCAGAACGTGGCTCTGTCAGGAAATGTCCTCATTGGAAATGCAGACTGTCATGCAGAAACCATCTCTGCATGCTGGATGCCCTTCAGACACTGTGGGTTGTATCCCACCCCACACACACACACACCCACCCAATGGGAGCCTGGGAAACAAATCACCTAAGGTTCCATGTGCCCAGGCAGAAAAGAGCCCTCATTTGGACTGGCGATATTACACAGATCCACCAACTCCCTGCTCCTGTCTTTTTTCCAGACCAGATGATCCAGATCCGAGGTCAGCAGCACTGATTGGTTTGCGGAATGTGGAGAAAGCACTTCCTGCTCCTCAGCATTCTTGCTTGTGCTATAATTTGTTTGTGTTTCAATTCTCCCTGCGGTGTTGAAAGGTGGAAAAAGAAATTTCTCATCTTGCAGGCAGACCACCCTGAGAAACACAGGACTGACACAAGATTAGCATCATACCGGGGTCAGATGTTCTCTGAGGCTTCGCTTATGAAAACCGACTGGATAGAGTTACAGATGCATGGCCATGAAGTTAGATTCAAGGCTGTTTTACTCCTAGGACGTTGATATTGATGACTCAAAGCAACAATTTGCATCTAATTCCAAGTGTATATCTTAGCACAGCAGATTTGGCAGTGGTAGTTTGAAATGTACCAGTCCATTTCCACCATCTGTTATTTTTACACTTTTGATAGTTTTGAAAAGCAGCCCCAGAGTTACCACAGCTGCGTGAGTGGACAAACACACCTCAATTTCAATAGTTTTCACGGAAAAATGAACCCTTAGTAACACTGGGATATTCACTGTCTTTCCTGGAGTAACATTAGCACCACTGAAATATTAACATGTATGTTGACTTCTTTCTTAAAAATGTATAGACCATATAACCACCATTATGGCTGCAACTAATGATTATTTTCATTATTGATTAATCTGCCACTTATTTTCTATAAAATGTCAAGAAATTGTGAAAAATGCTCATCACAATTTCCCAGAGTCCAAAGTGATGTCTGCAAATAGCTTCTTTTGTCCAACCAACAGTCCAAAACCAAAAGACTCTTCATTTACTGTCATACATGACAAAGAAAAGCCGCAAATCCTCACATTTAACAAGCTGGAACCAGCAAATGTTTTACATTTTTTGCTGGAAAAATGAGTGAAACAATTAATCGATTATCAAAATAGTTGCAATTAATTTTCTTCGATCGTCTAATCAATTAATTGACTAATCGTTTCAGCTCTAATCGCAGCGTCCCCACTGTGATTCCAGCCGAGGACCTATAGTTGCATCCACTCTTGCTCCTCAGGTTTCCTGTCAGTATCTCCTCTGTCACTGTCTGATAAAGGCCCAAAAAACAATCATTTATAATAATATATAATAATACATTTTGAAGAAGAAGATGATTAATTGTCTGTGTACACCATACAATTGAAATTTGTCTTTTCGCATATCCCTCCTAGTTATCAATACATTTAGTCCCCCCCCGCACATATGCATTTCTTCCGAGAGGTCAGAGCGCAGGGTTGCCTGCAGTGCAGTCACCACAGCTCACATAGCTGGAATAGACCCTCTTCCTCTAGGCCGTCCTGCCACCCCTTTGTAGCACTGACTTCCCTCTACTATGGTGTGACCCCAACCAAGTTCATACTGTATGTTTTATGAAAAGTCACATATTGATGCCTCACAAAGTAGTAATCCATTAGATACTGACTTTGTTGCAAGACTATAGGGAAAACCACAGTTACAAACATTATTCGATATACTATATATTAGTTCACTATCCATGTTTATTTAAAGCAGCACAGTAACATAAAACCATGTTTACTAGGGCGAGACTTATCTCTACTCTTTTTCCTCTCCTTCCAGGAGGGTCACTCAGGTCAGCTGTTGGTCCTGGGGGCCACAAACCGGCCCCATGCCCTCGACCCCGCCCTGCGCCGACCAGGACGCTTTGACAAGGAGCTGGAGGTGCGTACTACCACACACTGTAGAAGAAGTGGGTGGTCCTGTATCAGATATGCTTATTCCTCTGTTATAACCCAGCAGCAGCCGTGTTTGTTCATTCAACACCCTCCTGTTTGCATATTGTGAATCTGTCTGGTAAAAACTATTAACCTAGTGCTTCAAATGTCAGCATTTGAGGATATTTGCTGTGTGTTTGTATGACCACTGTTAACAATTATTACGCTGCTGGAAATATCTCTACAAAGTTACTTAGACTACTCCATTCGTTTGTGGTTTGGGGTTCCTCAGGGTTCCTTCTAGGGTTCTGCCACAGTTACTTTGAGTGTAAATGAAACTTTCTGTTCTTTCAATCTATTGTTCTATTGATTTCACGATGGCAGGTGGGAGTTCCTAGTGCTGCCGAGCGTGCAGATATTTTGCAGAAGCAGCTGAGCTTTATACCGTGTAGTGCCACCACCGAGGAGCTGACGCAGCTGGCCGACGGCGCTCATGGATACGTAGGAGCAGACCTCGCAGCTGTTTGCAAAGAAGCAGGCAAGTAAACACTGTCCCACTGTCACGTAGAAAGTCATAATGCTTTGGAATTTAAAAAAAAACAACAAATGGCATGGTGAGGCTGGGTACCATGTGCTCAGTTTTTCAAATATCTTCTCTCTCTTCTGGGCTACGTGATGTACAAAAAGTCCCAATAAGGCAAAAAAAAAGTTTCTTGGATTATTATATAAATTTGAGTTTTGGATTTCTAAGTAAAGGAACGGAAACAAATTCCTTTAATACAATATATCCAGGTGCATTTGAAATTTAGTTTGATAGACTGTGACAAATATTCATTTTCCAGAAATGCAGCGTGTGACAAAGTCGTAAATCTATATCGTAAAAATGCCACTGAAACCTAGAACATCCACGGCTACTCAGACCAGTTGTGCTGCTCTTTCTTCCCGAAACCGACATAATTTGAGAAACCAAAACAAAGTCACACATGGCAGCTGGCCCAAAAATGCTCACCATCTTTTAGCAGTTTGGTTTGCCTCGTGGGCTCAGGCTTCCAACCAACAAACAAATAGCATGTGAACAACAGTTTGTTATTGAGCTTTAGGTACATCTGACGCCACCTCTGCTTGTGATACCACAAGTCTTAGTCACTTATTTCTTCCTACATTCGTTTTTAGATGTTTTCTTGGAGTGTCTGACATGCCTGCAGCCCCTTTGAACTGAGAGGGTCACCCATCCTTTGATATTTGCCAAAAAGGAAGTTGGGAGTTTCTGTGGTATTCAAATCCCAGTGAGAGAAACCACTACTTGTTGAGAAATTCCTCTGCCCCTTCACCCCTGATGCCACAAACCAATCCACCTCACATCCCGAGGACAAGCACATTGGCTTATATACAGCATGTGTGTATCTGAATGTGCTTGATTGTGGTGGTGTGTGTGTGTGTGTGTGTGTGTGTGTGTGTGTGATCATACGAGCACATGCACATTTGTTTTTCTGTGTGTGTGTGTGTGTGTGTGTGTGACCCCATATGCCTCCTGGGTGGTCCCAGTGCCTTGGGGTACGTGGCGTATTGCATTTCCAGCTGAGGAGGGAGCCGGGGCTGCTGTGGGGAAGCACTCCGGCGAAGAGCGTGATTTACTGTCCGCAGAGGGCCAGATGTGACTGGCAGTGTTTTCTGAAAAACCTCCTCACGCCCCGGAGGGAGACAACAACCTCCCCAACCCCGCTCGACTCTGCTCGCTTCCCTCGAAATCTCCAAACCCAAATCACTAGACAAACACAGGTCCTCCCAAGTAAGCCACAGTAGAACTAACAGATTCAGAATGCATTTAACGCTTCGTTCTTTCTTTATTTCTTTCTGTCGGTTCATTCATGTTGAAGTAAAGTCCAAATAAAATGCCAACTGAGTTGAAATAGAATAGAAATGCTATAAAGGCTTGGGAGTTGTGTCAAATATATTGGCATCTTATGTAATGCTATTAGAGGTTCCCTTGAAGTCTGACTATATGCAAAGGATAAATATCTATCTAGCAAATTAGCTAGCAGTCTAATATTTACCTATCTTAGCTATCTTAGATATTTAGCTAACTATCTTGGCGTTCATTCATATAAAACAAATGACAAATATCTATCACTGAACAAGATGAGGAGACATCTGAACAACAGTTTAGGAGCCGTCTTAAAGAAAGTGAATATTCTGATATGCTTTGCTACTCTTCTCTGCCCCAGAAACTAGCTGTAGTTGTAGCTTGAGAGGAGTCAGACACATAGTAGCCACACAACACACGCACACACGTGTACCCACAGGCCTGATGTCTGTTTTTTCCTTCTTTGCTTTCACTGAGAGGAACAAAAGCCGAAGAGGCACAAAAACACATCAAGTAGGAACTGCAGTTGTTTCCTTCTGCTGCTCAGGTAACAATGAGCTGCTGGGGGGAACGTACGCTCCGACGCACCACTTCCTGAAAAATAAAAAAGGGGGGACGATATTGCGACGGCTGCGATGGGCGAGGGTCACTCACAAGATCCCCACCTTGCACAGCTGCAGAGAAGCATGCTCACATACACACTTTTTTTAGATGCACGCACACACAAGAAGCATGTTGTGGTGGGGGTTTCACATCCTGCCTTTAGTACAATACCAACCTGCTTATAGATTAGAGACTATTTAAATCAGTCCTTCATCTCTGGAGAAAGGCAGAGGGAAGGATGACAAGGCCAAGTGGCTGCTTTCTGTGTGTGTGTTTTTTCTCTTTGTGAGCTTGTTTGTGTGTGCATAAGAACGGATGGAAATCTTGATGTCATTAAGGGAGTTTTTGTTTGTCCAGTTCGAGTTGTACCGAGCCCCAGAAACAACTTCTTGACGACAGATGTGTTATATAATCAGCACTTAATTACAGTCAATCACGCAGCAGCCAGTTTTGAATTCAACGTAATGCAAGAGCACACTCATACCATGAGTCTGTTTCATCGAGGTAACTCTCAAATCCATTTTAAGCCTCCACTGAGCACACAAACTATTATGAAAATCTGCGCTTTACATCATGTGCACTGACCGAGGGGATCCAGGTTGAACGCTGTGATCCCTTAATGAGAGGTAGGATTTTTAGACCTGGAGGGAAAAAACAGGAATTTGTCTCAGTATTAAGAAGGCACCATCATGTCATTGTAGTTTTTATAAACTCCGTTATTTATTCTTTTACCTCCTATACTTTTCTATGCTTGTTGCTGTCATTGTGCAGCTGCAACAACTGAATTTCCCCGTTGGGGATCAATAAAGTATTATTTTATTGTAGAAAACTAAACATACAAATTTCTGATAAAGAACTGATGAAAAAAATCCAAATGAAGGTCAGACAGAGGTCATTGTCCATTGATTGAACGCTGTCGGTTTTTTCCCCTAAAAGACATACAGATGGGTGATAAATGAAATGGGGAAAAACCTTAAAATGACATAAAGTGTCTTAGCAAGATTTTGGTCCACTAAAAGCCTCCAGAAGAGTTTCAGTGCTCCTTGGCATAGATTCCACAAGTCTCCAAAACTCTACTGTAGGGATGAACATCTTCCAAAAGATATTCATTCATTTGGTGTTTTGATGCGAGTGGTGCACAGTGCTGTTATGAAGCCAAAAACCCTCCTCAACTGGGTTGAGACTGAACTATTCAGTGACCAATCTTGCCCAGTATGGATTGCCTGCATTTCTTATGTTTCTCCTCTCACTTACTCAGGTTATTCCTTGAATATGTCACCCTCCTCTGTGTGTCATTTACATTTAAAATAGCAAAGATCATTAACTATCTAATGATTATCCAAAATCTCTTCACTGTAATACAGTACATCTGTAATGGTGCCAACAAAGATTAAAGCACTTGGTGTTTGCTTCCTATAGGTCAGCCTTTTTTTCCTTTTGATCCCCTCTCCTTGCGACCCCTCATTGTAGGTTGCATGTCTATAAGTTGCGAGAAGAGTGATTTTGCCTTCTCAGATTGTTTCATTAGAATATATTTTAGGAGCCTTAAGATAAGATAAGATAGAATTTATTGATCCCAAAGGAAATTCTTGTGCCAAATGAAGAGGTAAAACTTTATAGTATTTCACAAGAAAGAAGCAAAGATTTGTAAAACCTGAAACATGAACATACTTTTGTGTATTGAGAGATTTTTTTTTTCTTATATTCTGTGCGCAGTCCTCTCATGACCCACTAAGTTCATCCTGTGTTGGATTAAATGTGAAAGTTTCAGGTGTCTGCAAGTTTTCACACCGTACTGAAATTAAGGAATTATGGGGGATCCAACCCCGCATAAGGGGTCACGGGAGGAACCATTGATCTAAACCAGTGGTTCCCAACCTTTTGTCTCGTGACCCTTTTATAGCTTTGCAAGGCCTACTTGTGACCGCTTGTTGCATGTTGCATACGTCAGAGCTGTGAGCAACCAAAAAACTATGCTCCCTTGATGGTCTGATAGTGTTTTATGAAGGTATAGTTGCTATAGAAAATATAATTTTGCAGCCGAACAACGAAAACGTTAAGTACAACCTGGATTACAGTACAAGTATCTCAAAACTCTACACTTCATTAAAAAGTGCATAAGTACACTGTATCATTGCGTCACTGCTCGTTCTTGCAGGAGGAAAGGTCAGAGCCACAGAAGCTGAACTGTAGTAACCCTAAATGAGGACCTCTAGTGGGGAAATGTTATATTGCTGGGGAGGTAAACAGCCAAACTCAAGCTGCAAGCAGTGAAGGTCAGCAACTCCGCATGGAGGGCAGGTAGTCTGAATGACTGACTATTTTATCTTTCTAACTTTTGAATCAATAACCCTGTCAGGATTTTGCAAGCTCCTCGCAAAAATTAAACCACATATCTCTGTAAATCCTTGTTCACTTGTGGATGCTGACCTGACCAGTCTCACTCCTCCAACTCCTCAGTGACTGTGCCTGAAGTGGACATGGCTTTCATCACGGTTTCTTGCAGGCTGACAGATTTATGTACACATTAAGATGATGTGCTGGACAGTTTTAGTCACAGCAGAAAAATGTACAGCCTGCACGCCAGTAACTCTATTTATAAACATTTTTCTGACAGCGTTTCTGTTGCATCTGATGTAGCTCCTCGTCACGTCATCCTGACTGGGCTTTATGTCAGACGTGTGTCAGCACGCACACTGTTACTGGATAGGCCCGACACAGATAGAGCCATTGTAGAAGTCCCCTGTTTTATTGCTTGTCGGCAGCAGAACTGCTCGTCTGATTCACATAATTAAAACTCTGCTGCCTTTCAGCTATTGGAAGGTGCAAAGAAAGTTTGACAAGTTTGATATTTGGTAAATTACAAACAAATGGTACTAAACTCTTACTACACTTAATATTTATTTAATATTATACTTTATGTAGTTTAGGGTTCTTTGTAGCATTTTTCCTTATCCAAATTGAGTGTTTAATGATACAGAAAAGGATGTAAAGCACTCAGATACATTTATATATATAAATTAAACTGACTTGACTTAATCCAGAGTGGACTGTCTGATGCAGATCTACAATAATGTTTTATTATTAGATTTAATAAAGCAAAATCAGCATAAGAGCTGAGTAAAGACCAACATTTTGGCTCAGTGCCTTTAACACCATTACACTGAATGTGTGTCCAAACTATTTGTGATGTCACAAATCACGCTCGTAGGCCCGCCCCTTTAAAATCAGATTTTCAATGAGCACATAGAAACTTTCCACTTTTAGCAGGTGAACGTGAAAACGTCCTTCTAGTGTCAAACTCTGCACACACATCATTCTGTACAGTGAAGCTCCAACATTCAGCTGTAGGAACAAGAAGAGAAACATGTTTTTGAGTGGAGGGGGACTTTAAAAAACTTGTCTGTAAAATAAACCAGACTGTCTGCAATCAAGGAAATCCTAGTACAGTAATACAGCAATTTAATAAGAAAGAAGCATAGATCAAGTTAATGTTAAAAGAATAAAAGCACGAGCAGAAACACTAGAGTTGTGTGTTGGAACAGTGGTTCCCAAAGTGGGCATGCCAAGATAAATTTGAGTTTGTTAAAGTGATAAGAGAGATGAAAATATTTCTGATATGCCAATTGTTTTCAGATTTTTCCCTAGTACTTGCTTTTTGTCCCACCTTTTCTTTTTTGGGGGGAAATACTGGATACTTTTACCTCCCCAGGCCTCTAAAGATTCTTTAAATGAAACAGCCTGTGAAGGTAAAATCACTCTTTAGTGAAACTGAAACAGCTCATGTACACACAAGATCCATTGTGTTAGAATGTGCCGATCCAGATTAGTTTAGAACATTTTAGAAAGACAGAGCCACAGCTGGCTGTTGCAGAACCTGTGAATCTATTGTGTATGCTCTATATAGAAGAACAGAAGAAGAAGAAGAATTAGGCAAATTTGGTGATGTGCTGATTCAAACAATAGGGAGACAGCCAACAGAAGGTGTTGTATTTATATTTTTGCACGGTCCATGAAAAGATGAAGAGATATAACCACATAGGCACTGATTTCTTCTGATCTTATTTCCCCAAATGTTGCATTGACTGTGTTCCCAGCTCATCACAGATTATACAAAACAGCTCATCATAATGAGTCCCTCTAGGTGTTTTTTGTGGTATTGGAAGCTATCATGTGGTCTCGTGGAGCCTCACAGACTCTGGGCGTCTCTCTGTCGTCCTGTTGGCGTACAACTGATCCCGGTGCTAGCAGATGACTCATTTCCACAGTCTAAACAGTGTAAATTGTGTGTGTGAGGGCGCACGTTTGTTTGAATGTGTATGCGTGCTTGTTTGGTTTGTGCCACATCCGGACACACTGTTTACAAGTCTCTCTAAACAGGGGAAGCCCACTGGAACAAAAAGGGCCAGTAAAATTGATTATGTGGGATAATAAACACACAACTGTGCACTTTGTCAGCTGAAAGCTTTTTGGTTAGCCTCTTATTTGACGGCAAAGATCATGCTCAAAATTTAACTTCTCCAACTTAGACAAAACTGCCTAAATGATTTACTCAGTAATTGTGCAAAGTGATTTGACTAACACACTTCAATCCTCCAAATCTAAATACTTACTACACTGTGTAGAAACGAGGGAGAAAAATGGCATCAAAAATGAACTGAGTTTTGTGTGTTTGACATAAATTCTGCAGTAGAAGACTAAATGGGCCAAACACGGCTAAATGCTCGCTGATGTTTACAGCGGCAGCCTTGCCTTATAAAGCGCTTTTCTCAGCTCATCTGTCCTTTTAAAGACACTTCAGGAATTTCAGGACAGGTCACATAAATACCAGTTGGATCAGCATGTGAAGTTTATTTGAGGCCTCTGTTTATAAAACCCGGAAATGTGCTGCTTGTACTCCTTAACCCTGGCACTTACCTTTACCCAGTGACAGCTGTGTGTGTGTGTGTTCTGTAACATGTACTGTGTGTGTGTGTGTGTGTGTGTATGCCTGCACACGTTTTCTGCATGTTTGGAGTGTGTAAGCACGTGTATTTGTCTTTGTCATCTCTGTGTGTGTTTGTGTGTGTGTGTGCACTTTTAGAGCACATATTATTGCGCTGTTTCAGCTCCGGGAACAGATGTTGGGTATTGTAAATACAGGTGCAAAGAGTGTTCCGGAAGCCCCGGCGAGTAATGAAAACGTTCCTGCGGTTTTGTAATGGTGTAATGCCCAAAGTATTTCACAATTCATCTGAGGACAGCGTCGCTGGAGAGCTGCGGCCTGAGCTCACGGGTGTTCGATAGAGCGCCACACAATGCAACATAACACTACACACAGTTCTGATTCTTCCCTGTTGAAATGTGGAATGCACTGTTGAAGTGCAGATGGACTTCTTTTTGACACACCTTCCTGGACTCTGTAGGTGATGATCTGCTGTCTCTGACAATGGAGCTCTGTGAGGTTTCCCTTTTGAAGTCTTCTACTGGAACCTCCGTACACTTCCTACCTCATTTTCTTTTCTTCCTCCCTGGAAGTCAGGGGCAAGTCTCAGATGTTGCACTGAGTTTACTTGACTCAAGAGCAGCTCTTTAGAGGTATGGCACACCTGAGAAGTGTTGCTGAAGTGGAGGCAAACCAACCTTTTTTACCCCAACATGGCTGCTCTTGCATACTTTGCTGGTGCATGCTGACATGTCATTCACTGAAACTGCGGTTCCTTCTTTTGTTCCCCAGCTTATTTTTCTTTTAAGAACTGCAAAGTTCTGTTGGTTGTTTTTGACAGTTTGGAGTGCCTGGAGAAAATGTGTGAAGTATCTGAAATGCTGACTGTGAATGTATTGGATTGCAGTGTACAGTATATGCTCTTTCTGTTGTGTTGACAAGCTCACATATAGTATATTTGGATGGGTTGCATATTAATATTTACCGATACCCTTGGGTATTGGAGAACTATGCTCCCAGTCATTAACATTCAAGATTCTCCCAATCCCCATTACTGATTGAAGTTGATTTATGGATCATTTGATGCTCGTTGAAACTTAATCTTAATGTTGGCTGCATCAAAGCCTATAAGAATATGAAGATTCATGTCTTATCTTGAAGGTACTTGTGGTGTCATCACAAGTTGAAGTATCTCTGAGTACAATGTTTTGTATTTGAGGGTTTGATTCTTTATTAGAGGGGGCCTATTTGGTACGAGGGTCAGCAGAGGTGACCCCTGAAGGCATTGATTTGGGGGAAGGTCTGTTTTGGACCAACATAATTAAGACCATCCCTGTTGAAAAACCACAAATAACCGTTCTCCTCTCTTCTCCCTGGCCAACTTCAACTCTGTGAAATGAGTTCTTCCGTACCTAGTTTGGGCCCTGGTGTGATGTTTTTCAAATGTGCATTTTTGTACATTTAGGGGGCCCCTTTTTCTCTCAATTCCCACTAGATCTCTGGCACATTCAAAGCTTTCTGGAAAGGAGTACAAAAAAGAAGAAGAAAATGAGTCCACATAAGGTTCAGATTAAATTGTGTTGTGTTGCCTTTTTTTTTCAACTCCCTTCCCATCGGATGTTTTCATAACTAAACCAAATGTGTGCTTGGAGTCAGCCAAGAGCAGTCAGGAGAGAGAGAATCCCTAAAGCAAAAAGCAAAATGTTAAAGTCACATCGTTGAATCAAGTTTCCGCTGCCCTCCGGGCGTTCAGGCTGGACTCGGAGCTCTGTGGCTTATGAACCCCATATCCCCTCTGGTCAGGTTGTTTCTCTGCAAGGCTTTTCATTACTACTGGCAAAGTGCTAGATTCACTCTAGACTGTTTCAGATGATTCTTGCTGAAACGTTTATTAAACATTTGTCAGCTGCATGTTTCAGTCCCCAGGGCTTTTATGCAGCCATACTACTGACTAGACCCTTTAAACTAGCTGCCAGTCTGTGCTTACTGCTATAAATTATCATCTAACTTTGTGTGCTGGATTGAGGATTGAAATCTAGAAATAAATCATTTGCAGAAATGTAGAGTCTGCAAGACCTTCAAATTTGTTATGGAAAAAAGCCAAAAAACATCATATCTCAACTATCAATGCTAAGCCTTTTTCTTATTGAGTTGCGTTGTGTTTTTGAGCAAGTAGTTGTACATTTTTACCTTTTTTCTTTAAAAAAAAAAAAAAAAAGATTAAAGAAATGTTTCTGTTATGTGTACTTTTGTTTAGATGTCTCAATGTAAAAATGAGCATACTGATGTGTCCATGAGGAAAAACAAAAGGTTTATCCCCTTGTGGGAGGCAGTCGCTCAGGAGGTAGAGCGGGTCGTCCATTAATCCCAGGGTTGGCGGTTCGATCCCCTGTTCCTCCTGTCCACATGTCAAAGTCTCCTTGGAGGCTGAACCCCAAATGGGTGAATGAGACCAATCTGTAAAGCACTCTGGGAACCGTTAAGGTTGAAAAATGCTATACAAGTGAACTGCATTTCCATTTCTTCAGCCGTCCACAAAGCACCTTTTTTTTTTTAGAATATGAACACAGCCGTCAGGTTTCCTCCCCTGATCCATCATCCTCTCAGCATTGAAGGAGGCTGAGGCCCTCCACTTTCACAGGGTAGGCAGATGATGGTTTGGGGTTAGTGCATATGGTGTTGTGGCTGGTGCTCCTCATCTCCCTCCTCGCCCCAGCTTCCTTCCACATCCTGTGCTGTCTTGCCTTGTCCCTTCCACTCGGACCAGATGTTTTTGTGCAGTCTAAGCAGCGCCGGTCTGAAGCGTTAACACAGATGAAGAGCTGAAGCAGCAGCCAGGTGGACTGATGGGATGTTTAGACCTCTGGGGATGGAGAGTGAGAAGGAGGGTGGGTGGAAGGGGATAGAGATTGAAAGAGCAAGAGAAAGACATCATACATGAGGGAGCCGGGACTGGGGAAGACATTGACCTCAGCTTGGCGTGCTCATGGAAGACAAATCTGCTTGCATTAATTGTGTTTCTCCTTCTCCTCTTCTTCTCGTCCTCTTTCTATGTCTGTCCTTCTGTCTGTCCCTCGCCTAGTCGGAAGGGTCCTGGAAAATATAAACAGGACGCAGTCATGTCTGATCGTAAATCCCCTCTCGTCTGCTCCCTGGCCCGCAGCCCTGGACCACGTCCGTTCCCCTCCAGCCCTCTCCACCCCAACTCCCGCCCAGATCCCCCCCTTTTAGCTCAGAAGAGGAAGCCAAGAGTTTCGGTGTGTGCGTGTGTGTGATTTGTGCACGTGTGCATCGGGAATGGTTGTCTAATATACTGTTACCCAACTCTGGGGTTGGAAACGTGGTTGTGGGCAGGTTTTGTAACTACTAATCATTGTCCACATTTAGCGTGTAATTCACTCAGAGAAAACCTGTCCTCCCACCTGTAGGGGTTAAATCTGCACAGCTGCACACTGGATGCACACATGCTGTTTTCTGCATTGCCACAGTTCTACTTTTTTACCTTTATCACACATTCTTCTCTGCCTATTTAGTAATGATTGCATGCAATGTTGCAACCTGACCTACCTCCAGACCCTGTTTTTTCTGTAATTTGAATTGCAGGAAAGAGACCAAAAAGATTCCTTGTGCACTCGACTGATTGTCTCAGCAAAGTTGAAAAATGTTTTCATACTGTTGCGGATTTCTATCATGACCAGCATATCAAGGCTATGCTATGATTTTGGAACTCTCCTCGAACAAAACTTAAATCTGACGTAACATCCTATGCTGAGGACAAGCTGCAGAAAAAGGTCCTTAATCAATCTTCATTTCCCTCTCTGGCAGAGATAGCAGCTCGAGTGGTTGTTGAAACAGAAGTCCTATGACAGGAAGGCCGTTGATTTAAATCCTTGTACTGACTGTGAAAGACTGGAAGGACAAAAGGAAGTTCCTGCAGCAATGCTTACATAGCTCCCCTTGAGCAAGGCACTTGACCACAACTTGGTGTCCAATAATAGAACACCAAGAAGTTTTTCTGGGCCAATCCCCAGTGACAGAGGGTGAACTGTAGCTGAATAAAGTTGGAAAGTAAAAGGAGACGTCGGTTTACTTTTAATGATCTCCTGAACACTGAAATCTCCTGGATAATTTTAAGAATACTGTAGGTCCGTATATAATCATCACCTAATTATTTCAAATTGATTTCTGGTAAGTCCTGTTTTTTTTTTTTTTGTTTGTTTTTTCACATTCTTACATTGGCATGGTGGATGGCTCTAGATAGCCTGCTATTGATTGTGAATGGGACCTGGAATTGCAGCCCAGCGCTGCCCACTGAGCTTCAGAGACTCCGAAGGCCCAAAAGCTCAACTATATACAAATGTCCTCTGATGCAATGCAAGCGGCAACCACACAAGAGCCAGTCACTCCCCTTTTAATGCCCACAGAGCCAGGTCGTACTTTTTGGCAAAAAAGTCTCAACTTTTGCCAGACTGCAAGGTAACGTCATCCAGAGTTGTAAAACCCCTCCTTGTAATATTATAAAATGCTGAGCAGTGTTTTGCTGTCTTATAAACCTTCAAATGCATGGTTCTGTCATTCACACTGGGCTCCTTGGATCGTATTTCATGTTTCAACAACACCCCCCCACAAATGCAACCTAAGGATTTTTTTTTAATGCAGGGCTGATTTGAGTGAGTGTCCATTTAGCCACAATTGCTATGGAGAAGAAACCAGTTAAGAGCTGTAGTTAATGCAGAACAATATGCAATTGGGAACAAAACGCTCATAGCTGCTGAATTCATCCAAAATTTACCCAGAATCCAAAAGGGGACTTATTTAACCAGCCGAATGCTTCACACAACAGAATCTTAAGCTTGGTAGTTGGATGTTTTGTTGTTGACTTCACCCTGTACTTTTTTATGTACCTTTTGACTTGACCTTTTTGTGGTTCTTTTATCAAAGAACCACATACGTTCATTCATCTTGTGTACAGATGATTCAGCCAGGAGAGTTTCATCTCCATCAAAGCCCTGCCAGTCACCTAACATTATCTCTGCAGAACATGAATAGGACCTTTTACTTTTGGAACCCTGAATGCACTTCACAGCTTTATTAGCATGATGCAGGAAGAGCATGCATGTTTAATAACCCTTGCTGTGAATAAATACAATCTTCTTTTGTGACTTCTGCTTTATAGGTATGTGTTGTATCTCTGTATTCACTCATCACCTCCGCATTTTGCAGAGTTGTCTGTTCCCAGATCTTTCTCCTTCTGATCAGTCTGCTATGACCTCTTTTGCAAGGCGAAACAAAGGCTCATTCTTGATATTGACGCATCAGTGTTTGTTTTGCTGTCTTCTTTTTGTTCAGATGCTGAAGTCTCTGGAACTGAGGGTATTCAAACCTTAAGCGCTTCAATTACACTTCCCTTCCCTTTGGCCTACTCTCTTTTCTCCCCTATAATGCAGGCCCAATTATTTCCGCGGTCAAAAGGGGAATTAGTGTTCATTGAGATTTGCATTTGCTAGGCGTGTATCATCACAACGTGTACAAGCCTGAATGTTTTGAGTAAAAAGTTGGACTGGGTGCATGTGGGTTTGGAATGAAAAACCCTCAAGCCACAACGACACTAGCATTACTTCTTTAGGCAAACAAACACCACTTTCATATCCCTTTTTATGCCTCAAATCACAGCCTTTTATTTTCCAAATGATTCACCTTTTCCTTTGTAATATATGGACCTAAATGTCTTTAAGACAAAAGTGAAACTTGTTTTTAACCGATGACTTTTTTCCATCTCTTTTAGCCATGGCATTATTATCGTGGTTTTTCAGGGTCTAGTTAAATTTCATAACTTTTGCTCAAGCCTCTGTCAATTCTGAGGGTTTATTGATATATTTTTTCTTCTTTGTTTGGCATGACTTTGTTGAGAATAGTTCAGAATAAACTATTTTTTCTTTTTGGGATCCAATGAGAGATTTAAATTGTGTAAACTCTCTTTCTGCAGGTTTGAAAGCACTGAGGCGAGCACTTGGAGGTTCCCACCAACCGTCAGACCAGCAGCTGACCGGGATGGTGACCGTCACTCTGCTGGACCTCCAGTGGGCCATGTCTGTTGTGAAGCCAAGCGCCATGAGGGAGGTTGCTATCGATGTTCCCAAGGTACAGTAACCTCTCTCGATCACTGCTCCCTCATTCTCTCATGAACACACTATTTATTTCTTTTAGACTAGTCAGAAAGCCAACAACATAGCTTAGTTTTTAAACGCAATAAACAATACAAACATGTCCTTCCTTCATTCTAATATTGATATTAATGGAACTCGCTGCTTCCTAATTTAATGAATGAAGCTGTACACACAAGTTGTAGCAGCCGCAAGTTTTTTGTGTGAGTGGAGTTTCACACTGCAAACTCTGCTCCAATAGTTCCAGGGCCATCAGAAGGTGTTTTCGGACCAAACCATGCAGGGGACTCCCTGAGAGTAACTGCCCACTGGGGAGCTCCCCCGAGAACTACATACCTTCAAGGGATTTTTTTTCTGTTTGCTTTTGCACCGCCAATAGGAATAGGAAAGTGACGTAAGCTGGCCGGCGGTTGGTATAGCGACGCCACTTCTGCGCAACATACAACAACAACAACAACAACAGCAACAACTGTCAGTCCATTTGTCCGTGATTTAGTTCAATTTTTTAAGGCTACCGTTATGAGCTGTTGTTTACATGGCTAACGCTTTGCACAAATTAAAAACGGCGGTTGGCTGTGTTGCATTGGCTCATGTGTTTGACCACTTATGTCACTCAAGGTTCCTCTTGTGCTGATATAGTGCCTACTCTGAAGTAGGAGCTAAAAAAAAATCCCTCTAAACGACATTCTAAGAACTTCGATTGTTCCCAGTTCTTGCATTGCGGGTACAATAAAAAGGGAGGGGTTCCTCCAGCTGTTCTTAAAACTATGAAAAAGTTTCTCTAGTCTGAAAACACCTAGAAAGTACTTCCTCCACAGCAGGGATATTTTCTCACTAGGAACTATGACAAAGGAACTGACTTTAAGTGACTTTAGTGACTTTAATGAAGGGCTGTCGGCAGTTATTGTGTTCAGGGAATAAAAGAAAAGATGAATCAAATTGGCAAAACTGATGCTTTCCAGGCCTAGACAGATTTAGAGGAGCTAAAGAAATACAGCTGGTGAAAAGAAGTAAGCACCTTTCTAGAGCAAACAACACAAAGTGCATTACAATAAACAGGTGGACCTTGAAGTGCTTTTTAAAGGTCTCTCATAGATCTTAGATCCCAAAGGAAGTGAGTTCCAAGGTTTAGGAGCCACAACCACAAAGTTTTAGTCTTCACTATTCAGCCTGGAGTGAGGTACATTGGCCTGTGATCAGAAGACCTCTGAGATCTACTAGTCACAGTAACAGCCAATGTAAGGAAATCAAGACATTTGAGGCGACCTGGTCAAAAACCTTGTGGCAGGATTCTGGACCACTTGTAACTGATACAGAGATGTCTTGGTAAGGCAAGTGAATAGGGAGTTAAAGAGAAAAGAGTGAATGATCATCTCCATCTCAGCTTGAGATACAATGGCTTAAGGGCTTAAGTTTAGAAATGTTCCTCAGATGTAGAAAAAACTAAAAGAAGCTATATAAAAAAAAAACATGTGGTTATCTTTCAACTGCAGCTGAGTGCTACATGTCATAGACTACTCGGGGAAAAATTATGCCAGAAAAAAAATAATCATTAAGAGGTGCATGGATGCAGAGACCCTCCCTTCACATGCCTGCCAGGTTTATGTCATCATCCTTAATGACACAATCTGTATTGGATCCTTTGTTTGTAATCAGCATTAGTTGTGTCTCAGTTGCATTCAACCTTGCAGTGGCCCTGCGAGGAAGCAGACTGGTTTACATCACGCAGTCTTTGCTTCATTCAAAGTACAAAACAAATTTATAACCCAAACAGCATCACCACTTATTGCCACAAGAAAAACTAAAAGCTCATCAACAGCAGCCATGCCTCCCTTTTTCCTCTAATGCACATTCAGAAAATCCCTTAACTACTCTTTGGACCACTGACCACTGAATCACCAGCACTTAAAAGATGGGGTCAGTCTGAGGAACAGTGGAAATGACCCCTTGGCCATTTTACCCTCCACTGCAATGAAGATGAATCACTTTGCTCTCAGCGGATGGAGAGAGAGAGAGAGAGCGAGGGAGGGGGATGAGAGGACAGTGGTGAGACTCCAGGATGTTTTGGAGTTTGCATGTGCAAGACATAACGGACAGGAAGAGGGCTAACATCATCCTCCACCGGTAATTGAAAGCAGATCGGGTCGCTGACGGTTCCTGCCAGCAACCAAAAAAAGAGAAAGAGAGAAGAAGAAGAAACGTCCTTCCTATCAATTCACCCCCACTCGCCCGCCTCCCCTATTCTCTCTGCAACACTCTGCACTGAGCTCACCCAGAGACGTTCAGTCCTTGCGGCCGGTTCCTGGAAACAAGAGAGAGGAGTGAGTTTGGGTTTGGAATGTTTTTTTATTTTATTTTTTTTTTAATCCCCCTAGCGCAATGCAGCGCAGCTCAGCTGAAAGGCCAGCCGCAGAGCCCCGGACTTGATTATATCCACATGAGTGCAAACATTTGTTTCTAATCTATTTTATATAAGAAACTTCCAGTGGTGCCGGATGAATACACGCCTTGAGTTCCTCTGAAACCCTTTCAGATCACGTATCTAGAGATTTGAGTTTTACAGATTATGCCTCTCGATTTATGTTATATTTATACGTAAATAAATTGAAAGTTCATTCTTAATCCTTTGTTTGTTTTGTGACAAGACATTCTTCCTCTTTTTGACATCTTTCTTGTTTACCCAGCATTGCTTTTTATAAATAATCATCCTCCACTGTGCAGTCTGGCTTTAATATTTTCATTTGGCAGCTGTATAACAAGCCCATTTATTCTTCCTTTTAAACTTACTCCTCGTCTCCCTTGAGTTTTTTTTGTCTGAGAAGTCCCCCACACCCTCCTCTCAACCCCATCAAAGGGCCAGAGCCTGAGAGGCCCCTTGTAAAGTTCAGAAAACAACAGTAAAAGATAATAACTGGGTCTCGTACAAAAAGGAAGGGAGGGAAGACGGGGGAAAAACGCAGCGCAGCGAGGTGTGAGTCAAAACATTGCCTTCTAATTCCACAGACACTTCATTCTGGACAAAACGCACCTTGCAGTTAATGTTACTTTATATTGTTATTTCTTACAGTGACTCCATTAAGTCTGCAGAGACTGAACCAAAAAAATGCAACACAAAGGGGGAAGATGAGACATTACAGTATTGCGTTGCACATCTGCTTCCTTGGTGGAAAGAGGCGAGTGATTGATTTGTGTTCAGATGACTGGCAGGTCTGAGGATGAGGCTAGAGGCCTTTAAAGCCCCAAAACCACTAAATCTGGTTCAGATAGCAGTTTCAGATTGCAGGTTATTCTAAGCATTTCTTTTAATTTATGTTCTGTACATGATGAGCGGGGTTTACTCGCTAGAGTTAGGCTATAAATGATTGGATTTTGTCTACCACATTGTCCACCCCCACTTACCACATATAGACAATTCATATCATAATGGGTAAGCTGTCATGCCACAAATCATAGAAATGTTTACCGAAGTGTCACTTTATGTTTTGTGATATTAAGCTGTATTGTTTACTCGAGAATGTCTGAGACTTCAATGTTCATTGCTACAGCAACCTTTTTAAACAAAGAACTACAGGACATACATCCTCATCCTGTAGTCCATGTTTGATTAAGATTACTTTTCTGGGCTTAATACAATGTAAAATTTGGAATACAGCATAAAATAGCTAGTGAAAGCAGTGCTGTACATTAACTCTAAGGCCGTATTCAGACCAGAAGTGGAATGCTGCGATGCTACATTGTAAACAAAGTTCTTCTTCACCTGGGTGCGTTCTGGTCTGATCAACGCCGTGATTGGCCACCGCAGTGGGACATCGGTTGTGTTTCTCCAAAAGTTGATTCTGTTTTAACTTTTCGGCACCCCCGCGGTCCCAACCGCCGCAGCCTAAACGCAAATGAATGGGAGGACTGGCATTTTCGCTGCAGTGCCTGATTTGGTCTGAATATGGCCCAAAGAGTATCCTTGAACGCACCAGCCACATTCATTTTCATTCTGTAGTGAAATGAAAGTATGAGGGAAATCTAAATAACTTCTGATAATATACAGTACATTTAAAAATTGTCCAAAACATGCACATAGCCATTGACAAAAAAATCTCAGCTCAGGGTCCACTAAATAGCGCGTTCCTGAGCTTTCGACAGTATCACACAGTCTTCATCAGCAGATGGAGTTTGATCAGTTGTAATGAAACTGTAGATGTTCAAACTTTGCATTACTTTGAGCACTGGAAGTACTCTTGACCAGCAACGGTGTGACACCGTACTGCTCTGGAAAGCAAGTGAGTCATTTTATTGCGCCATTCATTCTAGTCTACATTGAATTTAGCCTCTTGCATATCACTATCCATTGAATGCTTTTTGTATCATGTCTCTTCTGTGTCCGTTTACTTTGCTTTTCTTCATTCTTCATCTGTCTCTTTCTCCTGCTCACCTGTGTCCTCCATTTCTCTCCCTATAAGCCCCTTTTACTGTTGTTTTTATCATTTCAATTCATTCCTCTCTGGGCCTTAAAATGAGCATTCTGGTTCGCTTGTCTGCTTCCGGCCTATCTCCTCATCTCTACAACACTCCTCTCTCTCTCTCTCCCTTCCTCTCCTCCCTTCCCTCGCCTCTATTCGTCCTTTCCCCTCTCTCGCTCGGTGCTGTCCATAAATTGTTTCGGTATTTACAGTATGTGGCCAGACGCCAGGTTTCCATTAGGTGCTTCGTTCCCCGGAGACGGCGCCGGTGGCCTGGGATGTGTTACCTCTGGATGGAGAGCAGGGGAGGGTGAGGGGGGAATGAGCAGAGAGAGAGAGAGAGAGAGAGAGAGGGGAAGGGAGAGTGGTAAGCCGCAGTGTTAAAAGGGGAGAGCAAGAGATGGCGTGATAATGAGGGTCAAGTGAGAGAAGAAAGAAAGAAAGAAAGGGAGTGCAGTAGAGATAAGAAACAGAAAGAAGGGGGAAAGAGAGGAGAGGGAGGTACATGAACACTGCATTTACATGCACTTACTGTGATCAACCTGGTAGAGTTGGCTTTCTGCAGTTATCTGATTAGGACTGCAGCTAAGCTTATTTTGATTGTTGATTAATCTGTTGACTATTTTTTTGATTATTGGTTTAGCCTATAAAATGTCAGAAAATTATGAATAATGCCCATCAATGTTCCCAGAGCTCAAGATGATGTTTTCAATTAGCTTTTTATTTCATTTACAATCGTATAAAATAGAAAACACTTGCAAATATTCTGGCTTCTTCTACGATTAATCAATGTTAAAATGATTTGGAATTCATTTTCTGTCAATTGACTAATCGAGGTCTAACAGGTTTAGCGCTTTAGTTACCTGATGTCTTAAATGTCATGTATACAAGAACACTAGCAATCAGGGTAGGAATTAGATTTCTAGATTTCTCCTGGAGAACCACAATTTCTTGGCCATGTATACACATAACCCAGTTTCTAATGGGCTTTGCTACACGAACACATGTGCTTGACAAAAACTTCAGACACTGTTGCATTGCTGTGACAACAGAGAGGTGGGATGAGAGGAAAGATCACTACACGTAGCATTGTGTCCTTGTATTCAAAATGATTTCATTCAAACATCAACAACTACAGTAACACTGAAGTTAGCAAAAAGTAGCCTCTGTAAATCTAAATAAGCTAATTTCCACTGCTGAACTGTCCTCTCTTCACTTAAAGGGAAAGGGTATTTTTAAACTTGGGCCCTATTTTTACACATTTTGGGGTCTAAATGACTAATACTTACCAAAAGTTTTGGAATTGGTCCAGTAGATTGTCTCTGCCGGCACCTGTGAATGGGTTGCAATGGCTGCAATGTAATCCTTTGGGGCAACTGCGCCCATCCAGGTACGTCCACTAAAAGTGCTTGTTTTTGCCACTGACAGGCTCCGACTGTTATTCAAAGTGTCTGACAACATTATGGAAAGGATCCCAGCCGCGACAGACCTTTTGTTAAAGAATCCTTTCGTCTTCCTGCGACATCTCATCCTCTCGCAATATTTCAGAGCAAGACTTTTCTTTGAGCAAGACTTTCTGTTTCTGGTTAAACACAAATGACAGCAATCAGTATGTGATATGATAATCTGACCTTTAGTCCTATGAGTTAAGCTTTAAAAACGCTGGATCGTACAATTCCCATAATGCAACTCTAGCATCTTTTCTCTTTCCATGCCTGTTAAATGACCTTGTCTTTCAAACTCCACTCCCCCAGACTTTCTGAGAAAAATTGGAAATCTGATGACATCATCAGGGTTATTTTCTCAGACTTTAGAAAGCGCCTTTTTTATTGTACAGCATTTACATGCTTAGTTGTACTCTATAACGAGTAAACAGACCTTAACTTAGTTAGTTAAGGTCTGTAGTATCAGCGTTGTGTCTAAGCCATTATTGAAAATAAGGTCAGGAATAGGGGAGAAACCTGGTTTTTTTCTATGCACGTAAATGTACTCGGAGAGAGAGCCAAGGGTGGGAAGAAAGAAAAGGAGTGCAGGAGATAAGACAGAAAGAGAGGGTATGAAGGTAGGTCAAAAAAGAGAGAGAAGAGAGAAGGAGGGAGCGAAAGATGGGGGAGATGTAGAGGAGGAGGAAAAGATGTATGGAGGGAACAGAGCTGAAAATGTGAGGGAGGGAATAATGGATGGGTAATGAAGAAAGAGACAGGAAGGATGAGAGAGCAGTCTGAGAGGTTTTTGGATGAGGACTTCTCTTCTTATCTACTTTATCTCCTCCGGTTGTTCACTGCCGTACTCTCTCCCTCCCTTC
Source organism: Maccullochella peelii (assembly GCA_002120245.1). Lineage (NCBI taxonomy): Eukaryota > Metazoa > Chordata > Actinopteri > Centrarchiformes > Percichthyidae > Maccullochella > Maccullochella peelii. The sequence goes on from LKNJ01000266.1 coordinate 457,601, forward strand.
TCCCCTCCTTCCATCTGTCAGACAGACAGCTGTTGGCTGACTCCCTCTGTTGTTGTTCACTCCGTCCAGAGTCTCCCTGATTCAACCCGAGCCCTCCGTTCCTCCATCTCCATCCAAGTATGCTTTTATATTTCCCTTCCCTCCGTCTCCCCCCTACCTCGTTCATCAGTCTGGAAGAACTTGCAGTTCTCTGCAATTTACTCAGGCGGTCAGAAAGTTGAAAAGGTCCTCCGTGTGGGTTACATGAGAACATCAGCGTGCAATCAGAGTTTGTTTGGTCTGTTGCATTTATTGTTGGCGACGTATTTGTGTTTGAGCTGCCACAGATTAGAACTGTATAATACTTCAGAAGAACCAAAGTGAGTTAGAGCCGTATATTAGACCAATGTTGATCATTTATTAGTCCTTGGCCCCTCATTGTTGTTCACCTCCAGTTTAATACATATGATGCATTTGGTCTGATTGCATGTTATTGTGTGATTGATCCTCTGAACCTGACATACTTTAATTCAGTATTATATGTAAAAAGGACGCTGTATATATAAAAAAGGACGACGCGTCTCCACTTCCTCCCACTGTACAAAATACAGATACGGGAGCTGCCATCTTGCACTGGTGACGTCCTTTGGAGCCAGAGTCTGCGCAGCAGTGATCTGCGGTGGAACCGATCGAACCAATCGTGGAGCCCGAACCAATCGCGAGCACACTCACAGTTGCCAGTCATGACGTGACACCCCCTTTTAATAGCACTTGAACAAACATCTAACATGGAGCTAGCCAAGGTTTGGCTTCACTTTTGGGGCGCTGTCATGTTGTCCATCTTTATATACAGTCTATGGTTTGCATTCTTCTTCTTCTTGTAACACTACACCGTGTTCTTTTTCTTCTTCCACTACTACTTCTTTTCGTAAGACTACGTTTTGTTCTTCTACTACCACTTCTTCTTGTCTTACTACAAAATCTTGTTTTTTCTACTGCTACACTGTACTGGAAGTCAAACCCTTATGTTAAATGAATATGCCAAGGTTTATGAGCTATTGATTTGTCTATGTATTTGGAGAAAATGAAGATCAAAGGGCATTTGATCTCTTGTATTTTTACATGCATCATGTGGCTTGTCACAGCACTTCAATGTAGATGTAAATAAAATAAAAAAATCTGTCCTTCAACTTACTAAAACAAATTCTAAGTTCCCTGTTTTTGCCTTGTTTCCTCCTTCCAGGTCCACTGGTCAGATGTTGGTGGGATGGAGGAGGTGAAGCTGAAACTGAAGCAGGCCGTGGAGTGGCCTCTGAGGCACCCTGAGGCCTTCACCCGCATGGGGATCCAGCCACCTAAAGGAGTCCTTCTCTATGGGCCCCCAGGCTGTTCCAAGACCATGATAGCCAAGGCCCTGGCTAATGAAAGTGGGCTCAACTTCCTGGCTATTAAAGTGAGTTTTCATTAATGAGTCACAATTCTATTATCTTGGGGTGGTAACTTTTATTTTCGTTGTCTAGACAAGACAAAAAAACCTTTGTTTTTGTGTAGCATATGATGAGTTCAGGTAGGGATGAGGTGCTGGGCAAAAGGTTGTTGTTTTTCCCAAATTTTATACATAAATATGAACAAATAATGTATTACAGGTGTGCCTTTTCATGACATATTCTGGTTGAGTGAACTGCCAAAACACTGCATATGACTCACTGAGAAAATGGAGCTAATCCAAAAACTACTCAAAAAAGAATGACTTTAACTCAGCTATGATGCAGGTTTAGTGATAGCCAACATGTTGTGCGCAGGTTTTCAGAAGTGATACCAGAAGCTGACTGATGATCTGTTGATTCAATCTCATCTCACAGTCAAGGCCTTTTTAGCTCAATCTTGTATAACTTAACATAGTTGGTGCAAATTGCATTGTTATTTCCCCCAGACTTTACTAATAACCACTTAACCAAAGGAAAGTTGCTGAAATGAAAGTGATTTGGTACAAAACACACTTCTCATCTGTTTATCATTTTGTGTTTCAAAATGGCGGAGAGGTTGAACCACGTTAACCCTTCAGTTTTCCCCATTATTTTCCCGTAAGTAGCTTTGGAAAAAAATCCTCTCATTCCACACTGACTGACAGTATCACATACAGTATACTATTTGGTATCTTTAAAAACCATTTTAGATTTTAGATTTCCACTGCAATCTAAAGTAAAGTTCTGTGGGTTATGTAATGAGTGGCTGACTGGATGGTCAATGAGATTTAAGAGGTAAATATACATCTAAGATATTATACACATATCAAATAAGAAAATTAAATCATCCAGATTACACATACACACTATATTGAATATGTCAAAGTAGTAGTGGAGATGGTTCCCTGCTGACCTGGAGGCGTTTTGGCTGCCCAACTTCCTCTGCAGAAAGCTTCCCTGTCTGACCTTTGACCCTGTGTTTGTCCCCTCTCATTCATCACCCCATCCTCTCTGCCACCCCCTCTGTCGCCCTCTCCTCAGCCCGCCCAGGCCTGGTTGACAGAGATTGATTGATCAGCTTGTTGAATTTTTGATCAGGGAATATTTCCAAAGCTGTTGCCATGCAAGACAGGAAGCTTCGACAGAATCTCTCAACCGGGGTCATTAGGCCCTCTGCAAATGCGGGTGTGATTTGCAAGCTTGTTTGTTTTTGTTGTATTTCTCAGTATGTTGTTGTTGCATGCACAGAGGCAAAGTCACAAAGGTTTTCTTGAACTGCAGATGAACATAGTTTTTCTTTCAACATCCAATTGCCTTTACACTTTACTCTTATCCAGAACAACTACAGACTGACCTTAAATGTCTACATGGCCACCGTTATTGGAAAGCCAATTGAATGTGCAATTGTAATTCTCCACAATATCCGCTGCTCTATTAATCGTACATGGTGGAGTTCAAGTCATGCTTGCCTTCAGTTTGCTTTTTGATCCAGCACCTGTAGAAGTATATTAAAGAATAACACATCACATAATGGGAAGGGGACGTATTTTTGGATAAAGGTATTAACATGTGCATGTTTGTGCTATTAGATTGCAAAGGTGAATCAGAGGTCAACAATCACATGAACACATTTAGAACAAATTTGACTAGAATTATCCTTAACCCTAAACCTTGTTTTCAGTTGGGTCCTGATAAGACATTGCATTTCACAAATGTATAGATAGCTGACTGTATATATAAACGTATATATAAATAGCTGACATTTAAAATGTTTCACTTTTCCTCTAATGTTGGAGACATTATCATTGTTGTTGAAGTATGTACTGTGTTTGATACAAAGGGGATTAAAAAAAAGAGTTGTACTGTAATTGTGTGCAGCAGTTTTCAAGTCATCAGCAAAAGTATCTGCTTTATGAAAAGGGTAAAAAACATCCTGTCCCTCCTGCTGAAAGCCACTCTCCAGCATCTGCAATAACAGTATCAGGTTTTTCCAGTACAGCGGTTGCTTTGACATAGATACGTTATCCAGATTTAAATGTGGATACTTTAAGGCTCAGCCTGTTTCCTCTGTGTGAAAAAGCCCTATTATCATCTTGTCAATTTCAGTTTCCTCCCACTGCAGCCACTCAAACACACTCACATCCGCAGATGCATACAAACACACACTCACACACAGCTCGTATCTCTGCAGTGTCAATGGTTTTAAACTCACCGTGTCCAGCCCTTGGCTCTGCCACAGAGTGAGGAACCTGGGATTAATGAGTCAACCTCCACACTTACTGCAGGAGACAAAAGGGCTGGGAGTTAAGTGTCGTCTCCTCCGTCAGCCCAGAGGTGTTGAAAGGGTGGATTGCTGGGGAGGAAGTTCTTGTGAGGGCTGAGTGGATGTTTATCTGCTTGTGAGCGAGGGAGAGAAGAGGGAGGAGAGGACTGAAGGAGAGGTAGAAGACAGCGAGACGGTATAGCAACTTAAGTAGTAGTAGTTGTTTAGTGGTTGGTGGTGCTAGTAGTGCAAGTAGTGTTGGGTGGAGTAATAGAAGCTGACGTTTTTGTGGCTGTATTTGTAGACAATATCCACACAAAGTCGGCTAAGTCTGAAAAACCGCAGTTAGCGTTTGACAACAACATGCAACATAAATGTCTGAAAGGTTTCCCGTCCACACTGAAATGCCTAAACAGTTGGAAAATGGCTTCTTCTCTTCTTCCTCCTCTTTGTCAGCAAACAACAAAATCATGCTTTACAGCCATCACCTGGTAGGACAGACAGACTGAGTCTTTGCTTGGTGTGACGTAGCACTGAGCGAATCAAGTGCACCTTCATGTCAAGTGTAGTTGTTTGTTCTTCTTTTAGAGAAAATCTACTGTCCGGTTTGTTTAACACTGATGCGATAGTCAAAACGTTCCACATCAGCGGCAGTCATCTTGGTTGTTTATGAAAATACAGCGCTTCTCTGTAGACTACAGTCATCGTATCAAACCCCCCCATATTAGTTAAAGGGTTGTGATTCATCCGACCCAGGCCTGGTCGGCTGGAAATCTGGAAAAACATGATCTCACAGATTTGTCTGGTTCCCAGTCTACGTGGACGTGGTCTCAGTAGCAGTGATAGTAGGAAGAGTAAAAGCTGCATGTTTTGCATGTTCTAACTGCTGTCAAATTGTTGATCTCTGTTTGAGCTGGAGGAGTTTGTGACAGTCAGTGGGAAGAAGTGCCAAAACTCATGTGACCGTGTTTTTGAGTAGAAGTAGTGTTACCAGCTGAACCACAGATGTTACACACAAACATAAACCAGTACACAGTGTACAGTGAACATTGAAACAGCACTGTGCAGTTATACCACACACACACACACACACACACACACACACACACACACACACACACACACACCCCCCCGCTGTCCATTCTCACGCTGTGTTATCACTGTTTCACTTTGTTCCTCTTTTTAATCTCCAAAAGACGCCACACAACAGCAGCTGCCTCTCTGGTCTTTCAGAATGTTGGCTCTCAGTTTAAACCATCTACAGACACAGTGCCACCAGGTGATACTTCACAAAACGTAATCCACGATTAGTCACGATGAGTCATGAGTGTACTGAAGATGATGGCATATTTACTGCTGCTCGGAATCAGATACTTTAAACTCAACCTCAGACATGGTCAGCATTTGATTTTGCAATGAAACAAAACTTAGCACTCATGCTTGAGTATTAATTAATATAATGCAGTCCCTAAACATTTCTAGTTGTCTAGGAAGTCAAATTATAGACCAAATCTTACCACTTAAATACTGTTTTAACTGTTTAAATTTTTTTTAGGGTCCAGAATTACTGAGCAAGTATGTTGGAGAGTCTGAAAGAGCCGTGAGAGAGGCAAGTACATTTAACTTCCCGTACCAGATTGTTACAATGAAAGGTTCTCAATGCTTTGTTAATATATAATATTGTTATGTTGACGTAAAGTTATGCAAGCTGACATTCTTTTCTGGACCACGTTGACCGAAAACTAAAGTGCTAATAATTGTTGTGCTTCCATAAATATTTTTAGTTGTTGATGTAATGAACGGATGACCGGATATGTAATTTCTGACATTAATGAGTGCTGTATTTCCTGTTTTATTGTATTCCTGTTGTATTTTTGTGCTGAGAATGATTCATCGGTCCTGTTAAAGATTTGTCCTGTTTTCCTCTCCTCCATTGTTGCTAACACTGCTTGCAGGTGTTTCGGAAGGCAAGGGCGGTCGCTCCCTCCATCGTCTTCTTTGATGAGATTGACGCTCTCGCCAGTGAAAGAGGAAGGTACAGTACGTTACTTTTCTTAACTCCATAGAAAGAAGTCCAGAATTAGAAGGAAAGATGCCAAGAGACTGCGGAATTAATGGCAAAAACATAGTTCCTGCCCTCTTGATACATTTTCACTTCCTCTCTGAAAGTTCCTTGGGCGATTGTTCACTGTTGACCACTGCTACTGTCCACTGTTTGCTATTTTCAGCACTGTGGTCATTCATTGTCCAGCGATGACAAATGCACAGTCATCGCTGCGGTCTGCTTTAATTAACTTATGAATGGATGGAGCAAACATCCCAAAAAGTCTGCATGAATGCTCTATCAAAGCCGGCCACTCGGTTCCCATGGTGTCCTCTTAGACTTTTGCGGCTTTTCTCTACCAGCAAATACAGAACACAGGCTTGTCCGGGGGCGCTTTAGTGGGATGGCACTGGGAACATCTGTGGCTTAAAGGAAAGAGGACGCGGGGCGGATAGAGGACACAGGCCGGAGGCGCACAAACACTTCATTGTGCCCGTCCACGGCAGATGGGGAAGGCCAAATATGCAGCATGCTTCCTGGTAAACCAGTCGATGAAACTAAATGTTGTAGGAAGGAGCACAGAAAGGCCAACAGGCCGTCCCTATAACTTTTCCACGTGGGCCCTCTGTCAGATGCTTCAAATGCTATACAGACGTAACGCTGGCTAACGCTTATAAAATCATGTTTCCAAAATCAAGTCATATTGAGAGAGATAAACAACAAATGCCCTTGAAATGAATCGCTGATTTTAAGAATTAAATTTCATTACTGGTATGTCAGTGATTTGTGCAGCCATTACCAAATACTTTGTCTCAGTTTCAGTGCCTTGTTTTGGTTTTTCAAGATTGACACTGACAGGATGTTGGGCCACTGGTCCTCTTTTCCTCTTTTCCACCATCTTTATTTTTGACACTATTTTTCTACCCTTACATCTTATTCAATTAACATTTCCAAGCTAGCCAGGCCATTCAGCAGACAGCATTTCAGAGTTTCTGAAGCAACCTGGAACAAAGTTTTTGTACTTTGATGTGCGGTTTTGACTCATTTCCAGTGTACAGGATACGACTTTATTGCAACTTGTCTTCATCAATCAATTTTTTTTGCCAGAGGGACTGACAAGTTCTCTCTGCGTTTTTCAGTATGATGAGTCCCCCCCCCCCCCCCCTTTATCTTGATGTGCACTTTTGCGAATGTACTCTGATTCTCCACCTGGCTGCGATGGCTGTGGGGCTGGACCCGCGCCTCGAGGCCACTTGCCATTTTAAAAATGCACTTAGCACTGATCTATAAAGGTTATTTATTGGTCTTCACTTCCTGCCATGTTTAATCAATGAAGTGGCTCACGCACGCCAGTAAGAATTCAAAAATGTTGACACAACCAGACAGCCTCTGCTGTATAGTGTATGTGTGTGTGGTTCCCCCCCCCCCTCGAGGCAGGAGATGAGAAGTACCTGTAAATCTGTCAGCCTACCTGCCACGAGTCCAAACTGGTGGAATGAAATGAAAAAGACAAAGAAGACAGGAAGAGAGGCAAACTAGGGGAGACAAAAACAGACAATGAATGTTAGATAGAGGCAGAGGCTAACGGATGAGAAAAGACAAAAAGAAGTTCAGGATTGACTGAACTGAAAATAAACTGACCGCATCCCTGAAAATAATTCATATTTTAGATAATTATGAGAAATAAACGATAAATTGTTGAATTGGAAAAGAACAACGAATAAAAGACAGTAAAATATTTAATTGAAAGTCCAACGTGCTTTCTCTCTCCCCCTCATTTTCTGTCTCTGTCCTTCCTCTCCTTTTCTATCTTTCATCCCATCTTTCCTCCTTGTCTTTCTCCTCCCTCCCTCTGTAGTGCCTCTTTTTCCGACGCCTTCTCTCCTTTTGTCTCTCCCTCTATTGCTCACTCTCTCACCCCCTTTATTCTTCCTCTCTCCCATATTTTTCATCTCATAATCTTATATCACACCCCTTCTTTAACCAATTCATCACTCTGTCCTCCTTTCCCTAATCCTTTTCCCTCCTTCCTTTTCTCCCCACTATCTCCCTTCACCCAAACTTTCTCTCTCTCTCTTTATATCTCAGTGACAGAGCACCATTGTGTCCCTCTGCAGCCTTGTCTGCAAATGACGTCTGGCACTTCCGCTGGCCCTGTCAACAGAGACTGTGTGTGTGTTTGAGCTGAGAAGGGTGGCTGTCTGCACTGCGTTATGGAAAATAACCACCTTGTAACGCAGTGACTAACACATTGCTGAGTTTCTTAAAGGATAAGGCTGGTGATATTCTATATTATATTTTTCTTACTGTCAACAAATCCTGCTAAAAGTATTAACAGTGATATATCTTATTCCTCTGTGCCATGGAGCTCCATTGTTGTCCAAAACTATAAAAAAAACAACAAGTCCTCCAACCTAAACGACAGAATAGATCGTTTTCCAGTGACTCCATATGACGACATATATAGGTGTACCGGACCTTCGTCGTCATGGTAACAGCAACACCATGTGGTTAACGTTGTGAAGCCGTCGCAGTTTGGTTAGGTTTGGGCACCAAAACTACTTGGTTAGGTTTAGGAAAAGATCATGGTTTGGGTTAAAATAACTACGTTAGTTACATAACTTACGTATGAAACTTAAGTTAGGCTACGTGAGTTAAAATAAGTCAGTGTTGACTTTTGGACACGAACAGTGGTCTCCTGGGGGAAAATCCTGTGTTGTTTCATCCATGCACCTCGACCTCCTCCCTACACGGAGTTTGGCGCTCTTTATAAGTCGGGGAGGACAGTCTTGTAATAATTACTACGGCCACCGTTGCGTTTTTGGGGAGGACGGTCTTTTCAAATTAAAATCAGTGAGCCACACTGTTGCACTGGGTGACATGTTCCTTCATTACCATGAACACACGCACTGTCGTTTATGTGGATTCAATCCTACATTCCCCTTCCTGCTACCCCAAATATTCACTAGAGCATCAAATGTACGGTATATTAATTCACTGCTGAAAATAGTTCCCATCAAATGCACTATATACCCGTGTTTGAGTAACATTTGCTATAAACCACAGTGTGCAGCTATTTTAGGAAGGTTATTTAGGCTTTTTTTTAAAATGAGCCATTAAATGGCTTACCCATTTGTTTGATAATTTCTTTAAAAAATTTGGCCGATGGTGGATCTTTTGCATTTTGTTTTTCTCAAAATTGTTCCATTTAGCCCATAGGGAGCGTTCCATCTTTTACTCATCTCTCTCACACTGAAGAAAGCCATCTCAATAACTTGAGTTGTCCTCTGCATTACGTGAAATGCATGCATGCACCTACTTCTGTCTTCAGCATCACATCGACTTCATGGGGACATAATTTGAATCCCAGGAATAAGCGTGACATTTACTGTATAGAGAGGCAATGTCAGAATGAAAAGACATTAAAATGACTATCAGAGTTGTCATGTACCATTCAAACATCACATAATTATCTGGTCTGAAATGATTGGACTGATTATTAAATTTTGTAATCAGTCCAATTCCTAAAATGCACTGTCACTGCCTTACAGTGCCATTACCATGAAGACAAATCTGATGTTACCTGTTAGCTTGTTAAGTGAGACAGTGGATGCACTGCGAATGAATGGCACAGCTCCAGTTCTACAATGCTTAGGAGGGTTGCATTCAAATTATATGCCAGTTATCAAAAATGGGGTTTGATTAAATAAAAATCTTAAAAATGATGACTTTGAATATAAAATATTGCACGTATGCATAATATCTCATACTCATCTAAGGGTATGGAAACCTGGGTGGGATAAACTCCAGCACGGCATTTACAAGTCCAAACAAGGTGACATATTTGTTAACTTTGTCTAAAAGAAGGGTGCTTTATTTGAGTGGGATGACGTGTTTTCTGGTGCCTTGTTTTGAGTTGCAGTTCAGTTGGACGTCATTGGCAGGAAAGCTCACTTTTGCTGCCAAAGCTTTTTCTTTCTATATTTTTTTTTTTTAAGAAGAAATCTGCTAATGAAAGAACCTGCTATCAGAGTGTCAGTGAAACTATTCAAAAATTCCCTACAAGTATTCAAGAGCTGGATGATTTTCATCCTTATGCAATACAGCAAACATTAGTGATGAATGAGAAACGTTTGAGGCATGTGTTGTATTGGACTCCTGAGAGCAGGAGTGAGTGATGATCTGATGATGATATTTGTATCATCCATGCACTCATTCATTTATCATACATTCATTTCCATTCTTTCTCTTTTCCTCCATTATTCTATTTGTCTCTTTTCTATGCATATTTCTTCTGTCCACCCTTGTTCCCTTCATTTCTTTACAGTATGTGCTGTCCATCCTCCCACCAATCCATCCATCCATCATCTATCTGTAATTCATCACTTCACACCATCAATAATTTCCTTTTTTCCCCAGTTTCTGACTAATTTACATACGTCCCTTTCCCTCTCCGTCATCCATCCTTTCATTCAATCGTGCGTCCACACATCAGTCTCATCTCTGATTCCCGCTCTTTCAATCCTGTCCACTCGTCTGTCTTATGTTCTCATCCACCCCTTCAGCTCCTCGGGCTCCGGTGGTTTAGGCGACCGGGTCCTGGCTCAGCTCCTGACAGAGATGGACGGCATCGAGCAGCTCCGAGACGTCACTGTGCTGGCCGCCACCAACCGGCCCGACATGATCGATAAGGTAAACAGACGTCGGCTCTCTGTCTTAACTCTCCTTCCTCCTCTTTGGTCCGTGATTGATAAGGTTGAGGGGATGTTGTGTGTTTGTCTCTCTTGTCTCCTCCTTTTCCTCCCTTCCTCTGTTGTACATGATTGATAAGGTTAAAGGTCGCTTGCTCTGGTCTGTCTTCCTCGACTCTCTCTTTGGATGCTGTCACTGCGTTGTTTTGGTGCTATTAGATGCTCAAGCATTTTTACACCTTGTTTGGTTTCGGGTGCATTCGTATTAAACATGTTTGGAGTGATTTAGTCTACCTAGAGCTTTTGCTCATTTGGTTTGGTTAATAAACCAAATAATTTTCTGTTCTCTTCCAAGAGATGATGGTTCATCAGGACTGAAAAGGAAATAACTTCAAAACTACTAAAAGTTTTTGGGTATACAGATATGGCTGTTTCCATTTAAGGACACATCAGATTAAGTGCAAACCAGACTTCCTAGATTATTTAGGTTTTTATCTAGAACACCAGCAAAGGAACAATATGGTGGAGGGTGCATTGGTTAAAATTACAGAGACTGGAATAAGTTTAAGAATCTGTTGTTGCCTTCACAACCTCTAAACTAGGGTTGGATTCCAATAGCCACTTTGATTTTGAATCTTTTTCTAAGTCGTTCAGTCCACCACTTTGGTCCAGACTGAAATATCTCAATAACTATCGGCTGGATTGCCATGAAATTTTATACAGACATTCATGGTCTCCAGAGGATGAATCCTGTTGACTCTGGTGATCCCTTGACTTTTCATGCAGTGTCACCAGCAGGTCAAAGTTTTAACTTATCCAGTGAAATATCTCTACATCTACTTGGATTGGCACACAATAGTGTACAGACATTCATGGTTCCCAGACAATTTATCCGAATGACTTTGGTGATCCCCTGACTTTTTCTCTACTGCAACCATGAGACAACACCATATTTGTGGTTTTGAGTGAAGTGTCTCAACAACTTTTCTGTGAATTGCCATGAAATTAGGTACACACATTCAAGCCCCCCTCAGGATGAATTGTAATAACTTTGGTGATCACCTGACTTAAGTGCCACCGTCAGGTCAAAATTTCAATTTTTCCAATACTTTGGTTTATGACCAAATACCTGCAAAACTAGCCTCAGCTGCACTTTGGTTTTAGAGCTAATTAACATGCTAACATGGTAAACCAAGATGATGAACATGGTGAACATTATTCCTACTTAGCATCAGGATGTTAGCATTGTCATTGTGAGTATATTAGCATGCTGACATTAGCAATTATCTCAAAGTACTGCTGTGCACAGAGCTGCTAGCATGGCTATAGACTCTTAGTCTTGAGCAATGTACAAAATATTCAGATAACATTAGCAAAATTCCTGTTTTTAGCTGGCGCTGGACCTTGCTTTTGCCATGTCAAATTCAGGACAATCTCACAATTAAACTCTGATTCATATATCAAATTTTTATTATTAGAACTTAATAGTAGCTTCTAAAAATTAGAAGGCTACATCTGTTACTTGGTGTATCAGATTTAATGAACATTTCACATCTCATTTTCAGGTTCTAACTACAGGTAGTGAGCATTAATTAGGCTCAAGTCAAACCAATAAACAACTACAGAAGAGTAACAATTTCACTTCTTATGCAGTCTATTTAAAACGCACTACAGGTGGGAGGGAAACATTTATCTCTTTTTTATTTTTTCTTCCTCTCCATTTCCCCTTCTATTTTTCTACCCTTTTATCTCCTTCTCTTCCTCTTCCCATCCACAAAAGCTTTCTTTGGTCTCTTATCCACACATCTCCATCCTAATGAAATTTCCTGAGTGCTGATCAAAGACAGAGTCTGTGGCTTGTCAAAAAGGACACAGGAAAGGAGAATGTTTCGGCGCTTCTTAAGCTCCTGCTCAAGCTGCCGCCTGTCTCTGTCTATCTTCCATTTTTTGTCTTTGGGTTTCTTCCCCAACTTACTTAAATATACTTTCATGCTGTAAAGAAGTCGTTTATTCTAAAACAGAATATCCATAATAATAATAAGAGCACCTAACAGCACTTATGGAGTGGTTGCTCCATAAGTAATTTTCTTTATAGTTTTACTTAAAGGGCATTTCTGAGAATTTGTTCACCTTGGTGTTTTTCTATAGGTGATCATTTTTGTCCATCATGACTATCGGTGATAAAAACATTTTACTTACTCCCTCTATAATAGAGATTTGGGAAACACGAGCTCTGGCAAGAACAAAGTTGCCTTTCCACGGCACTACAGTCTGCATAACTTTTGGTCAGACTTGAAGACAAGTGTTTGGGATGATTTCTGTTAAAGTATTTGAGAAAGCTTTCAGAAGTATATGGTTCTTGTCCCAATTGATAAGCATTTTAAAGACAAAAGAAATTGAATAATTAATATATTTTATTCTTAGGTAAAAGTGAAGGATTCTTTCTTTCACCTATAAGTTCAAATTTCACATTTAGCAGTTTACAGAAACCAGGTTTTTCATTTACATGACATTTGAGACATCAAATCCAGTTACTTAAGAGCATGTAAATACACTGACTGTGCATAGTCCACATCATACACCTCCACTTACAGATACAGTATATCATATATTTTGAGCTATTCTTGATTGATGATGAACACATTTCAATTACAAATTTATCTTGAAATTGGTGTTTTGTATTAAAATCATTACATATTTCCCTTGTCATCTCCATATACTTGCCATTGCCTTACTCTTTAAGCTATTCCATACAAACATAATTTTTTTAATCCTTTTTCAACTTTATTTTTATACATAATAATCATATATCTCAACAAAGAAAAGAGCGTTGAGTCGGTTTCATGTAAACTGGTAACTGCACACTGCAAATCTTTGGGTAACCATCTCCCCAAACACTCCACCCCCATGCCCCATTTGTAGCCCACTTGTGGAGAATTGATCCATCGCTGTGGTGGGGGAATGACAGCAACTTCCTCCACCTCTGCAAATGGTTGCCGTCTCATTTCAAACTCCATTAGCGGTATGGCAGCTAAGAAACAGCATGAGAGTGTGTTTGCATGTGTGTGTTTATCTGAGAGAGAGGGAGAAAGAAACTCTCTTAACAGTAGGTCAAGCCCCTGGGTGGACAGATGGGATACCCCAGGCGTCCTTCCACAAGCTGGCCTCCCTCTCAGGAAGTGGTCTCCCGGGCAGCTGAGAAATCAGATTACCCCCTCCTTCCTGCACCCCCTACCGTGAGTGAGGTTCAAGTCATTTGAATGAAGAACCTATGACATGCATTGGAAAAGGAGGCTGCCAAATGGACAGATAGGCACCCCACATTACCCCCCACCCCCTATGGTTTTAGAACCCTATCCGCCGTTACCGCCCCTTTGCCACCACCGACGCTGACTGTCACTTCACACCGGAGATGGGCGTGCATTTCCATACCAATGGCAGGATATGATGGGAATGAAGATTAATGGGACGCTCTGGTGTCAATGAAGTCATTGTCGACTCTTGGTGTAGCAGAGGAGGCTCCTGGGGGGGCCTCAGCTGTTTGATGGACAGAGTGGGAGGGATGGGGAGAGGAAGTGAGGGGAGAAAGTGGCGTTTACTTTAGTTTGAAAGGAGCAGGCCTGATGTCCATCTTTCAACCGCTGCTACTGGACAGTGTGGATTTCTGTTTCTAATCAAGTTTAAATGAGCTTGTTTTGAGTTGGGAAGCTCTTGCCCTTGTGGCACCAATGTCACAATGCTTTCTATTTGATATACTGCATGAAGTTAAACTCTATAGAGCATAAATTATATAATTAATAAGAGATAGACCTATAGTATGTAGTCAGGCATGGTCCTTTATGATATTTAGGAAGCATTTAAGCAAGAATGTGAACATTTACACAAAATGTCAAATATTGTCTTTATCATAATCCATAAGCCAAAAATCTAAATTCGTATACCTTACCTTAAAATTAGCATTATCTGTAGGGCTGGGCAGAAATTTTGTATTATTGTTAATCGACTCCCTGTGGAATCTTATTGTCAAAATGTGAGTCTATCGTGTTGTAGTTTGAAAAACGTCTGTTGTCCAGATTCATGATTTCAAATACATTGTATTTACAAACTAACACATGTGTTCAAGTTCAATCTGATATAATGAATAATGTCGCCCGATCAACACTCTTTGAGGCCGATGCCATATTGACATTTGGATGTTTAAAAAAAGAAAACATATAAATGATATATAAGCTGATATTCTTTTTTATATATTTTTATTATGACCAAGTAACCACTGTGACCAAAATATGTACTAAGCAGGATATTTTACTGTTTAAAAATATACTTGTTGGATAATATTTAAACATATGTATTATTGTTATGTTATGTTGATTTGTATATCATTATATGATATATTCCTATTAATATCATGATATGGATTTCACCTATATCAGCCAGCCCTAATTATGAGCACTTAAATTTTAAACAAAAGTAATTTAGCGCAGCACTAGAACTTGTACTTGTGATGGCAGTGAACATATACTCAGATCATTCATTTATTTATCTTTTTGTTATTTTGGATCAAACTATATTACCACAAGGTCCATTTGTAGTAGTTTGGGAACTTGGGAACACTTCCTCAGCAGATGGAGTTTGCCAGTTTTAGATGTTCATATTTCCATTTTCCATTTTTCTGCGCACTTTAAGACCTTCTCGTCCATATTTTATTTCAGTGGCAAAGCTGTTTCTTTGTATTTACTCTCTATGAGAAATGTATTTGTTTTCTCATCTGATTTACACTCTGCGGTGCTTTTTAAATATAAACTAAAGGGGAGCCTAACTTTTATATCTAAGACATCCTGTCCTTTTGCACAAAGTCCTCCAACTTCCTCTGGCCTTTGTATTACATCAGTGACAAACATGACCAGGTATGCAGCAACATACAGTCATGATGTGACTAATGCAGCTGAATCGCATCCTAACAAATGGATAACAAAAGACAACAAATAGATAGTTTTCACACAAGCACACAAAGTCCCACTACTTCCTCTCGCCTTTGTATCACAACAGTGATGAATGTAATGCACATTATTCACAATTGCAGACTAACCAGATTAATCTGTTCTTGTGCCAAACACATTCACACATTTTGCCCTCTTTAACTTCTACAGCTTCCTCTGCTACTGTGTATTTAATTGTGTAAAGTAATTTAAAAAGATAATAAAAAGAAGGTGCAGTGGTACTTTAAGTACTTTAGTCCATTCCTATGCATGTCACTAAACAAACCCCCCTCGCACCTCCTACTGCCCCCCCTCCACCTAAAAAAAACTTACACTTCCTCTTTCCTTTGTATTGCGCCAATCACCCAAGCCCACTTCTGACCCGCTGAGACGGGGCTGTGGTGATTGATTAGCGCCACCAGGAATATTTATCCAGCCTGTTCAGTAGGAAGAACCCCCTGTCACTCTGTTTGTCAAGCAGCTGTCCATTTAATTGATTGTACACACACACACATACACACCCAAGCAAGATGTCCTTGTTACCATTTGTAGTTTGTCTAAAACCACATTTTTACTTTTTTTTCACCTTTAGTTTGTTGGTATTGTGAATCCATTGGTGGCTTAATCCTCAGAAAAGATACTGTTGGTTTGTTGTTTCACTGAATAGCCTATTTGTTTACCCTAATGTGCGCCGGGGCTTCATCCATGCTATCAGGAGGCAGGAGTGCTTACAGTGGAGAAGATTACTAGCAGACGGGTCTTTGTTTGGGACCAGAGGTTCCCAGCTGGGCTCTTATCAGATCAAGGGGTGAAAACAAAACAGAGGCAATAGAATTAGAGTTGGAAGGACAGTACAATTAACATGGCTGCATTTCACAGTTGTCAATGGATGAGACTCCAAGACTTTCTCTGGATTTTTGACAATTTCAACAAGGAAAGAACATAAACAGTGTGGTGACATCTTGACATTACTTGTTTTGTCTGACATAGTCCAAATATATTCAGCTTACAATGATATAAAACACAGAAAATCTGAAAATCTCCGCGTTTGATAAGGTGGATTGAACGAGAGAATGCTTTTTAGCCTTCCTAGTGGCATGACTCTATGGATGGCAGTGTGCTAATTGCATTAGCTGACTAGCAAATGTTAGCCTGCTAACACGCTAAACTAAAATAGTGAACATAGTTAATATTATACCTGCTTAACGTCATTATATTAGCCCTGTCATTGTTAACATGTTAGCATACTGACATTAGCATTTAGCTCAAAGCACAGCTATGTCTGAGTACAGCCTGGCAGAGCTGCTAGCATGGCTGTAGACTCTTTAGTCATGTTGCTGAATAAATGCCTTAAACATTTGTTTAAAGTTGTTGGCATATGTTGACAAAAAAATCGGAACTCAAGTCCACTTACTTGCTCCACTTCAAACTTTTTTCATTATGCTAACAATCGCCACTCTGGTTTTCAACCACCATTTTTGTTGGTTAATTTTAACTTAGCAAACCCTTTCTCATCCACCAGGTTGTCAGATAACTTAACTGTTGTTAACTGAATGAATTCATTTGAGATCCACAAATATCCTCTTGAGGACACAGAAGATCACATTCTTTTCAGCTACTGAAAAATTTAATATTTATATTTTATAAATGTAAACATTATTAAACTATAATTGTACTGACAAATCATGTCCTGACAGGTATGAGTCACAGACACACTTCCTCTTTCCCAGTGTTACCTACCTGTTTCACTCACTGTGTTGTGGGTGAAATTGTGCCACAATGCTGTTTGAGTCACCTAACAGCTCTCCAGGTGTGTTACTATGTTGGAACAATGGCAATAAATAAATTGTTGTAGTACCTTCCTTACTGAGAATATTGTTTGCCAGATTTTGCCATAAAACACTAAAGTTAGCTTTGCTCTAATTATATGCTGTTCAAATTGCAGGATTGGGTGTAAACCTTTCAAAAAAAAATCAGAATATGAAGCAGTGTCGGGTGAACTTTTCAGCAAACACAAACATAAAGATTTTTTGTTTTGTTATCCCATCTTCCAACAGTGAAGCTTGTTAACCACCCGTTCAGAATATCTTGTCTTTTCTATCCACTCATATTCTGTGTTAGGTTTTCTCCCCTCTTCATGTTCACAGGCTCCTCCCTCTGAAAATCAGCCCCCTGTACTGTAGTGAGGCTTCTGAACAGGAGATGGTGCCAAACTTGACATGGGTCAGCTCTTTTGAAAATTATGTTCAATACTGACAATTCTTACAGAAAAAAAAACATACCAGAATACATAAAAATTCTTAGAAAGAAATTGTTCAAACCTGTCCCTATGTTGCTTAATGGATAAATCACGAAACCTCTGCAGATAAGGGTTTAATTCCCACTGAGGACAAAGTATATACTCAAAGTGATATAAGGAATTTAGATAAAAGTGATGGCTAAATCCCAGATGTAGCCAACTTTCTTTGTGACTGGAAACAACATTTCACACTAAATAATATTTTACCACATAAAAACAGGCTGAAAAGCTGATTTACATCTTAGGAACTGTGTCGTATTTTTTTTATATTCTGTAGTACTGAATTATAATACTTTGTGCAGCTTGTACAGGATAGCCGCTCCACATTTGTATGTTTTCTCTATATATTTAGCAGTAATTTGGTTGTCCTATCCATGTTTTTGTCATTCACTGAAATGCAGCTCTACAGCCTGATGTATGACGCTGAAACATGAGGCCTTGTGGGATATTTTATGAGCCTTCATGGTCTTGTGGTCTTGTGTCCTAACACACACTTCCAGTAACACAAGCTAGCATTGTAATTGTGCAACATGTGACTATTTCATGGTCCCTATTTATAATTATAAGCCATGCTTGTTTTCACAGAGTTAGTGGTTCTTTTTAAATCGAAGACCCAAAGAATTCACCATTGATATCGATTAACTGGACCGCTCCTATTGTATTTTATAATTTCACACACAGGACTGCAGTGCATCTGGCGCTGTGTCGTCTTCCTAACAAGCAGGTCCATGTTGATAAAGATGTATTTATTGATAATGTCCTTCTGTGGCCTACTGGGCTTTAGCAGGAGTCATACAAAGTAAATACCCGACATCAGGCCAGTTTGAGCAGCCTGAACATCTGCCAGTGTTTTCCGAGCCAGTCTGGACATTGCTAATTGTAATCACAGTTGAATTCCTCCAGACTGTAATTAGTGGGCCACTTTATAAATATTCAGGCATTAGCTAAGTGTAGCTCACATCAGTCCCTTTGTTTGTGTGTGTGTGTGTGTGTGTGTGTGTGTGTGTGTGTGTGGCTTTCCATTCATGTATGCTTGCATGCCGGTGTCCCAGATCTTAATCAGTGGTGTTTTGCAAATGATTTATGCTTTTGTTATCACCTGACTGCTGAACCGGAATGGTGGGGTTCCCCACCTCATGACTATTGAGAAAGTGTCAAATAAGTTATAAATCATACAAATGAAAATTACATTTACTTTCTTTACACCGTGTTTTAATTGCAACTCATTGTTATGTGTAATGTTTTAACTAGGGCTGCACCTAACGATTCAAGGTTTATTAATCCGTTTATCGACTAATCATTTGATCTGTTAAATGGTGAAATATGCCTAACACAGCTACCCATAACCCAAAGATTTTCAGTTTACAAAGATGTAAAATGGAGAAAATCAGCAAATGCTCACATTTAAAAAGCCTGGACCAGCAAAAGTTTGCTATTTTTACTTGATACATCCCTTAAATTGTTGTCGATTCATTTTGACTAATTGATCAATCGACTAATCATTTTAGCACTAGTGCTAACCCTATCTGACTACAAACGAAAGTAACTTAAAGGATAACATAAAAATGTGTGCATCTAATGTAAGTTGTGCTTTTGTTGTGTGTGTTGGCTCATATGAATACCTCTTAATTCCTACCTCCATAAAGACTGTACATTATGACTTAAGTGAAGAAAGCCTCCCATGAACACTCAAAACATTTCAGTCTTTGGTATTCGGCCTCACAAGAGGGCATCGGAGGATCCTCCGAGGTTCGCTCCGTGAATACCTTTTGTTTTGCCTTTTCTTTGGCAGAAACCTCCACCTGAGCCATGCCTCCACTCAACAGGAAACAACCCTTAGCTAAAAGAGCAGCTATAAGCCAGCCAGTGAAAACAGGCCATATTTTATTTTGTGTTGGACTGACGTTATCATCTCCCAAGCTTTGCTCTCCTCTCGTGACGAGCCAAGCATGATGGAATTTCTATTGGTGCTGTCTTAAAGGATTATAGCTTATTCACTGCTTATTCACTGTTTTTTTCCTGACTATATGGTTCTGAATAGATCCCTGCTGCCACAGGACAGGGTGTCCTGCTGCAGCTGAGCTGAGCTTTCGATATTATCCACAC
Organism: Maccullochella peelii; assembly: GCA_002120245.1. Lineage (NCBI taxonomy): Eukaryota > Metazoa > Chordata > Actinopteri > Centrarchiformes > Percichthyidae > Maccullochella > Maccullochella peelii. The sequence continues at coordinate 477,428 of LKNJ01000266.1, forward strand.
TATAGCTATTAGTGTCTCTTGGCTTCTCTTGCTGTAGTCTTTTTAACTATTTTCATCCAGAGTTGAGTTCTAAATATTAACCACAAGCTGCAGTTTTGGTATTATTCTCTTTGCTTAACACTGTTCTCTCACCATCCTGTTTTGAGAGTATTTCCTGCCCTGGTTGTGTTTCTAAAAAGCAGTAATGAGAAGGCAGAGTGAGAGTTTTGGCTTGTGGCTTAGTGAAGCTACAGTGGCAAAAGAAAACAAAAAGTGTGTGTGTCTTTGCAAGCAAGTAATGGGATACCACCTAGGGATGGATGAGCTCTGGGAAGCTGTGTATGTGTTTGTGAGCATTGGGGGAGCAGGATCCCCAGGCAAGTATCAAACTTCAAGGGCTGTATTAGTATCAGCTTACACATGTGTGCATCCAAGAATACCACCACAAAAAGCCTCTAATCCGACCAAACACAGACAGAAACCTGCAAGACCAGACTAACTCTGGTTATCTAACCACAAAAAGATTTAAGTCAGTGGAAGAAAGTGAAATAGCATGTACAGCTCAACTTGATGGAGTTAAAGAAGAGTTTTCTACAGTACTATAGGAGTTCCTGTTCTGATGCAATACATTGTGCACAGTAGAAAAGTAGTCCTACTGTCACAAATACATATTATGCACATAAACACCTTTAAAAAATAAAAGTAAAAGATAATTTTAACATATGGAAAGAGACTGCTTGGGTTTTTGTGTTACTGTACCTGGTGATCAAAGTACATGCTGTTTTTTTTATTTATTTTTTCCCATTTCTTGACAAAGTCCTCTCTATGTTGAGGTGACCGGAAGAAGTATACGACTTCCCATTTGTAAATCAAAAGACACTCTGCATGTCCCTCAGCTACTCCTCTGTTTTGGTGAGCTACAGAGAGAAAGACATGAGGATGGTGGAGGGTGGTGTGTGTGCATATGCGTGGTGGTGGGAGGGGGAGGTGAGGGAGGGATAGGGAGGAAATGAGGGCTCTTTGTGCTCTGCTACCTGGCAGACATCTCCAGCATGTGTCGTCTTGCCTCTTGGCAAGCTGAGACCACCGGCGCCCTTGGAATGCTCTCAGTTCAGGAAATCTCGTTTATTCTTATAAATGCTACTCCTAACCCCCCTCCTGCAATACTTCTCGAGAGCTAGCATATTTTCCTCTTTTTAACGTCTCAGTGTGTCTGTCTTTCTCTGTATTTCTGGTGTCCTCTTTCTATTTTTCTTTGTTTGTCAAAGATCTTATCAAACAAAGATTCTTCTGTACTCTGTATACCGAGATGGCTATCTTTTTATCATGTTGGAGATGTTATATTAAATGATTGTGGGCATTGTTACTAATCAATGAGCATAAATATTGTAACATAAAATTACATTCACCATGACAGCAGATTTGATCCATGTTGTTCACCCCTAATGAGCACAATAAGTGCACAGTTGTCTCTCATACATTGTGGCTACCATTCAATCAGTCGCATACTAGCCTGTCCATACTGTATAAATCAGCATATTCCAGTTTCAGTGCAGATGCTTACCTGTTACAAAGCAACAACAGCAACAATGTTTGGCACGTATGTGGAGGTACAGTGAAGAATTTGACTGTTTTGATCTACCTGAAAAAGATTGGATGTTACTGTACGCCAACTCAGGTTATTTCAAATAGAAATAAAATATTTTAACAACAGATATGTTACATTGACACAGTAAACTGTTGTGTCTTTAGTGCTACAGTCTCATATTCTACCTCATACCTCTTCACATAGTAATTTGGTGAGACGCTCAGTTAAGCTGAACATTGTCAGCTACTGTAGCTAGCGGATTAATTAGATAGATGTGTTATCTAGTGTGTTTGTTTACAGTGATTGTTAGTTGACAGCTAGCTAACCAGCTAGCTAGTTAGTTAGCTAAACATCTAGCTAAATGGTTAGCTGTCAAGCTGCCATTATCTACATGATTTAGACAAAATGATCAGGGCCTCAACAAAGCTCGCACAGAAATGAAGTGCCTTGTATTGAGATAGCCAATATGTTTTGTAATAGAATCATAGTTTAAGTTTAATGTGAGCTTAACTTGTCAAAATGCATTTTGATTGTTTATCAAGGTGTTTTGAGGCTGCGTTCAGACTGACTTTAGCGTTGCAGGAAAAAGCATAGCCCCCATTCATTTGAAAGAAGGCTCTGACAAAAAATGCAAGGTTGTCCGGCAAAAAAGTCTAACCTGTCTCTATTTTTGCCAAACTGCAATGTCATCCGGCAAGACGCTCCAATGGCAAATCAAATACATGCAAACACACGATTCCTAGTAGATTACATAACTGTAACGTGAACACTGTATTTCTACTGCTTGCCTCATGAATGAAACACTTGCCTGTAAAATCCTGTCTCCGAGTATTTTAAACTACTGTGCAGTGTTTTGGCATCTGATAAGCCTTCAAACTCATAGATCTATTACTCTAACTGGCCTTGCTGGATTGTATTTCCAGCAATGTCTCACCGGTACCTGAAACAACATGCCCCCACCTAAACACACGGACAAAATACAGAGTAAAACACAAAATGCTTCAGTAACTCAATTGCGTTAATGTTGTTATAGAATATGCTGACATCAATATGATTTAATCTTTGAAAAACGTAAAATAAAATATGTGCCATCTGAAGGGACATTAGATATCCTGCTTGGTCTTTCTCTAGTTTGTGTAAAAACCAGGAAGTAGGAAGGAGTCATCATTCGCCACCATCAGGATACAGTCAGACCAACATACAGCATAGAAGCTGGTAGGGGGCCAGCTTGGGGGGTGGGGGTGCAACAAATAATACCCCCTTTGTATGTTCCAAATATCCCCTGCTGAAGCTCCCTGAGCCCAACTCTCTGCTCCAGGGATCCCAACACCACATTAAGAGCTGCTTACAAGTGGATAAGGTGTAAGTTTTGGGGGGGATTTGAAATGGGAGTTGGAGGAGGAAGGGGTATGGTAATGTCGCAAAAGGAGCTACAGGTTTGTGCTCATTTTTTTGTTCACTTCAACAAGGTCCAGTGCCATGTATGGACAATGGCTTAACAAATGGGCTATTATTTGCTGCAGTCATTTCAGAGGTGCACTGGACAGGCCGGGGTAGTAACGATATCCCAATGCATATCCTCTGCCGGCTTCAGTCGTCGTCATCAAGATTTAAGTTACCCATTGTAGCTGAAATGAAATCAATCCCACCAGACCCTTCTGTGAGGGGGACCATTTGGCTGTCAGAGTAGGAGTTGTTTCCATCTAGCAGAGCTGTATGTATACATCAGTGTTGGTTAAGCATGTGGTTAAGTAGATTCCTTTGGATACTATGAGGTCTTCAGCTGCTTTTTTTTGCGTTGAAGAGGAATAATGAACATTAGGATTAGGGCCGCATCTAATGTTTATTCACTAATCCACTGATTATTTTTCCAGTTAATTCTTTCCTCTTTAAAACGCCACAAAATTGTGGAATAAAAATAGCCCCCTCATATATTCCCCAGAACCTAAGGAGGCATCTTTAAATAGCTTTTTTTGTTTGACCAGCAGTCCAAACCACAAAGATATTCAATTAACATTGATATAAAACAATGAAAAGCAGATAATCCTCACATTTGAGAACCTGAAACCAGCAAATGTTTGACATTTTTGTTTGATCAATTACTTCAGAATTGTAGAATTCTTTTTTTTTTTATTGTTATTCTTGTTACTTTTCTGTTGACTAATCATGCTTTGTTTTTATTATTATACTGTATGTCTGTGCCAGAAAGAGGAGACAATACTGTATTTTAATGGAAGTACTTAAGTTCTCTAAGGACCTGTTGTTGATGTCCTCCATACTGATGATTTGAATGCAAGGAGATTTTATAATTATTATTAGCCACTCCATATGTGCTGATTAAGCTTTAACTGGCAACTTTAACGTGGCAACTTGACAAATATGTTTGTTTGGAAAGTTGGGACCACTTAAGTATATGAGGACAGTGTCAGTGAGCATATAAGACATCATAATGTAATTTAGGCTAGCAGAGAGAAATGCGTCTTTACTTTGATTTAGGCTGCTAAATTGGAACCTGGAAATGCGTGCTAACACTTGTTGGCACAGGATTCATTCCTGCTAAATCCTTCTGGCTTGTGTCTCTGCTACCCTGTCGTCTTTACTTTTAGTGTTGTGCAGCATTAAAAGATGAGTGGATTGGCCTGGCTCCAGTTTTTGGCCTGAAAACTGAAAAAGGTTAATGATTTTAAGGAGAACCTTTTATGATAGTTACAGCACGACTCCTGAGGTCAGGCAGAGATAAAATAATAAAGTGAGACAGAAACATGTCTGAGGTCTTTGAGGCCCTGCTGCAAGGACTTGGCAGTTTCATCGGGAAGAGGATGACGGCGCAGTGTCACTTCATTTCCTCTTTCACAGGCTCTGCTGATGAATGACCGTGTGAAAGGCAACTGTTTCAACTGTTTCAGTGTGTGTGTGTGTGTGTGTTGGTGTTGCAGAAAAGTGTACCAGCGCTTCTTTTTTTCAAAGTCAAGTCAAAGTAATTTATGGCTGTCAGGAAGTCCCCAGAAGCACTCTCATGCCCCAAAAAACCTTGACTTGGGTCGGATGGTGGATGGAGGGGGTTGAGAGTGCCACACCCACAAAATGCTCTCATGTATTTCTTGTGTCAAAGGGCCACGGGGAGGTCCCATCCTAAATCCTGTTGCCTGAGAAATGAAAGAATTTCAGAGGTTGCCTGGTCCACTGTCCTCCGGGATAGACCCCAGAACTAATCTCTTTCATCTCCACTTCTTGCTGGCGGGGGGGCGGGGGGGGATGCTACAGTCTCTTCCTCCGCCTCCTCTTCCTCGCCTCAGGGGGATGTGGCTGAGCCCTCCTTCTATATCACCCTTCCCTCTTTGCTATATAACTCGACTGATCCCTCCACACTACTTCTCCACCTCCCTCCCTCTCTCTCTCCCTCCGCTAAGCCTTACCCCTTGCTCCCTCCCGCCTTCCCTTCCCCCCCTCTCCCTCCCTGGGCCTCTGAGCTGGTCTGCCTTTCCTTTGGCTTTCCCCTCTTCCTTCCTTCCTCAGTTCCTCCGCTAATAGCTCCCTTGTTCCTGACTAGTCAGGGCTGCCAGTTGAGCGGTCATTCGTGGAAGATTCATTCGCGGCACGGTAATTGTAAACAGACAGAGAGAGCGAGAGGGACGTTCGAGCATTAAACTTACTGGTCACAGACAGAAAGCCGAATGGAGGAACTCTCAACTCTGTCTCTTTCTTGAACTCCTTCTTCATAGTCTCCCTCCTCCTCTTCCTATCTCTCCCATATCTCTATCATCTTTATTACTTATCCGGTCCCCCCCCAATCTTTCTTCCTTCTCCGCCTCCCTTATTTTCTGCCCCTCATAATTCAGGCACTACTTACATCCATGGGCAGTCTGTGTCTTGTTTCACCACTAAATGTTGCATGGAATTATGTTACGCCCTCAAATCTTTAATAGAGCCCAGCTACTCTCTTGCACATGTTTGTTGCGTTTTGCGTCTGTTCCAGCTCCAGGGAGATACATGCACACAATCACACAATAAAAAAAGTTCAACTGCAAAATCACAACACGTTGATGTTTCCAGCAACCTCACTTATCAATAATCAGTAGTAATTAAGGATACAGAATCAATTCCTACAGTATATGCATTGAGTAGTTCTGTAAAATTCTATTTTAAACAATAAAAAGTCCAAGTTTTAACACTACTTGCAGTTCAGACCTGGCCTCTTCACTGCTGTGTGGAGAATGTGATTTCTAAGCAGGAGTAAATTTCTTCAAGTTGCCCGAGTAACAACGAAATGCGTTTGTTGGCCGGTGGAAACGGTAAACATCACAGAGGATGACACAGGGAATGTGTGTGTGTGTGTGTGTGTGTAAGTGAGAATCCAGTAATGCCGGGCAACCAGACCTGTCCCTGACCTCAAATGATTACTCCTTAAAGCCTGTGCTGTAAGCCGTCAGCAGCCAACCAGTTGCTTCTTTCTCTCTTTTCCCTACTTTTATCTCCTTTTCCTCTGTCCTCATTTTCTGATTCTCCATTTTTTTTCTTGTCCTTTCCCACACTTATCTCTCCAGCATACTCAAAGTCCAGCAGTAGTTGTTTGGGTAAAGATTTCATTGGTGTTATCAAACCCAGTATGTTTTGCAACCAGCAGTGCATCCCCTCTTGTCTGCTTCAACAATTTTGGAGCTGCTTTCCAGCTGTTTTGCTTCTACTTCTCAATCAAAGCAAGAGAGATGTCCATCATTGGCTTACCTGTGTCCCATACCATGCTCACACACCTTGAATGGAAAGCTACATGGGAGTGTTTACTCATCTGCGCTCTGACACAAAACCACTAAAAGAACACATACCCGGCTATAAACATACCACAGTAAGCTTTAGCTTTGTGATCTCCTGTGCGTTTTCACTCACAGTTAGCTTTTGTTGCGTGCAATAAACATGACTCAGTTGTTAGGTCATGGGTAAACATTTGCGTTCAGATAATGCACTTTCCACAAGCCATTATGAAAAGTGCTTGTCTGACTTGTCTAAGACACGATAAAAGTATAGGCAGGAAGTACTGAAGTAATGAGTTGTTTATAATGCTTTTCTTTCAAGAGGCAGTAATCCTTGCATTTTTCTACATGGTCACTATAAAACCAAAGAAGTATTTGTCTCCTATTTATTTATGTCTGTGGGTCTGACCTTTGACCTCACTCCACTGGTTTCTAGTAATGTTGGTAATCAAGGAATTTAAGCATGTTCCACTGTCACACTATTTGAAAAATTATATGTTAAATGCCAAGAATGTAAGTTCAGTCTGTATGGCCTGAACCCAAATTATTTCCTCATTCTTCTACATTCTCATAACAACTTATGTTTACAACACAACACAAGGCTTTTCCTCTGGTTGGTCCCACAATTCGTACAGACTTATGGGGGAAACTAAAAAAAGAATGAGGTTGGCTGTTCTCTGCACTGATTTGCCTGTGTTGCCCTTGAAAACGTTCATTTTGTGCCTTGATTACGGTGTACGGTTTCTCTCAAGACAAACAAAGCACACTAAATGCAGCACGGCCAATTGGTCCAATCCCGAATTAAGGCGGAGGGAAGCGGAGAGAAACCAATTAGGAGACGGAAGCCACTAATTAAAAGCTGCATGCTCTACAGATTGCATCAATTTTATTTTCTTTAGCAATGGCCAGGGCCATAATTTCAGAGCTTGCTTGTACGCCAGTGCACATTCCAGGACAGCTGCCTTCTGTGTTTGGAAAGTCCTTGTGCACAGAGGCAGCACTGTCTACCCCTCTCCCTTGTTGGTAGTTTGGAATGAGCAAAACAAAAAAGCCCAAACTGGGGAAATTTGGAAAATCCTGGAGACTCCACATAATTCAGAATAGACGAGAAACCATTCATTAAATGTTTTCAACAAGAGTCTGTTTGCAGAAATGGTTCCCCTTCCTGGATTAGGTTCTGTGGATTTCTGCCAATACATTTTGTGTGTTGTGAATTGGAGATTGCATTATGCTCGAGTGGTTTGGGTGGTTAACCAATACGCTTGCTTTGGAAAGCTTCAGGGAAACGTTGAGCACCTGAGGAAAGCCACAGGGTTGCTCTGAACAGTGGACTCACAAAAGACCGGGGCCTGTATTCGCGAACTGCTTCCAGAGTAATGGTGTTCATTTGGCAGAGTGACCCAGAGCACTTGTCTTTGTGCTCTTATTGTAAAATGAGGATACAAAATACATTTTCTGTTTTTTGTTTTTTTTTGTTTTTTTTTGTGGTCAAAGCGGACGGGCAGCACTCCCAGAAATAATCAACAGTGAGCCAAAGAATCACAAAACTATTCAAATATTTCCCTGACAATGTTGCTATGTGATTAAAGCAACTCTGTGGACATTGATTCCCACATGAAGAACCTGAAAGGTTTCATTATTTATTCCTAAATGAAAAAATAAAGTCAATGTGACATAAAATCTTATCAGGATAGACTTTGAAAAAAACGGGCCGCTTGCTTGTTTTATATAAAGCTCAACTTCCTGATTCTATTTCTCGCGCATTGTTTTACAGGTGATTACCTAACACCTCTTGGCAACTTTTCATCTCAAGCTGTTGTGTAACCAGTGTACATGAACCCTCACAATAGCCCCACACACATACACACACACTCGATAGGATCTATTTTCGGAATTAATTGAATTTCCTCTATTTGTATTGATTTTCTTAGCTGTTATATTCCAGTGTTTGAAATGTGTAATTTTTGTTATGCACAAGAAGTCAAAGCAAGGACACACACAAACATACCAACAGACAGATAGAAACTTTTTGCAAAACCCCGTGACCCAGGGGCACCAGGTGCATGAGCTGTCACAATATACAAGTGCGTCCTGAGTCCTCTCGTCACCCTGCCTTCTCAGCAGTGACCGCTGCGACAGTCCAAGGAGGATAAACCCCCCCAACCCTTTTCTCAAATGATGGAGAGAAAAGAAAAAAGAGAGGAAATAACTTAGACCTGTCTCTTCCCTTCAATTCTACCTAATGGTTTTTCCAGACCTCAAACACTGAAGGCTGACCTTCCCTCTTGAACTGGATTTTTCCTGTACCCTACACCTTGGATTTCAGGAAATGTACAAAACAGGATAGCACAGCACAACATATTTCTTGTGTTAGTTTTCCTTTTTTTTTTGAGAGACAAAAAACACTTGAGATTCCAGTGACATCAGCAGCCAAGGCTGCAGTGTTTTTGCTTTTTTGTTTTCTTCTGTAGTCTATTCAGATCTAGCTCAAGTCTAGCTCTTCATAATGTGATTGTTCAGCGATACCCAAACCTCACTGTTTCAATTACTATATTTCAATTACTAACTACATGTTAAAATAAAAGCAGTTATAGCCAACCTAGACATCGAAAAAACGATAAACTTTCAACCTAATTTTTTAACCTGCAAATCACAATATCAGTGCTTACTGGTAAGTTTATGGTTTGCATTTATTTTATTGATTTGTTTATGACGATTGTTGAGTGCCGAGCCTTGTCCAATTTTCAGAAAAGCAAGGGTACAAACAAATCCAAAGCAAGCAAACAGGCCTCGTATTACAGTTGTTTCCAAAGGAGCCAACTGTCCCCAAGCAGGCTGTGATTTGCATGTTGAAGCAGTCAGGGCTAACGGTCCCTGAGCCCCTCTGTAATTAGTGGGCAGAAGGCCTTATTTGCCTTTCAGGCCAGCTTTGCCATATTGTTCAGGGTAGGGGCGCTAGAGGTGACTGTGTCCTTTTCCCTTGGTCATAGTCATTTTAGCCCATTTACGAGTTGCCCCGTTCAAGATCAATGTTTGCCTATTTTCACCCAGCCTGATAGTAATTGCACCAACATTGCTGGCAGTATATTCTCTTATATGTCTTTGGAAGAGATTCGTTCCATGTTCTTGAATTATGGATTCTTAATTGAAAATGTATGCTTTTGTAAAAATGTGCTATTGGTATGAACAACCACCCCTCCCCCAGATTTTTATTAGCTTGACTTTGTCTAACAAAGGACAAAGCGACTCTGTCATATAGTCTAGTTTTAGCATTCAGTTCCATGGCATTACAAACCGTATGCCCACAGCGATAAACACTTACAGTTTTAAAAGCTGACACAAAGCTTTGCCATTCCTGTCCTCAGTGTATTTTTAGTATGAATGTGTTTATTGGCAACTGCTGTTCACTGCACCTGTCACTATTTTCGGCAACACCTTAACTGTGTTGCATCCATACTCTGGACTTGCCCACTCTCCGCGTTCCATACCATGTTTGCTTTTTCCAGTATTTTTTCTTCTCCACAATCAAGAGGGAATTATCTGTCTTCCGGAAAAAAGGGGCAGCCCACTAATTCTAGATTGACTTGATTGAGCCTGGAGGCCAAAGGGATCAAAACCACATCCGTTGAAAACCAGGGATGCTAATTCTAACCATAACATAGCTAACATGTGTTTTGCTCTCCCCAAGCGCTGATTTGAGACCTGCTTGAAGCGGAGCTCTGGGGCTGCTGCCTTCTCCACTGCACTCGCTGCAAAGGACCATTCTTTCTTGTGGCATGTTTTGTGGGTATTGGCCCACCATGTGTATATTTATAGAGACCGGCTCATGACACATGTACATGGACTACTTGTTCTTTCTTAAGGACATGAGGCAGTCACTTTCCAGGGCTCACTGTTTTTGTAAGTGTGAGTGTAGACATTTTATTGTAGCATAATTCATTTTCAGGGTGTTGAACCTTCATTTGTTTAAATTAAATTTGTCAGGAACCCTGTCCAAAATCCTGTTTGTGCAGGGCCAAAGAGAAGAGGTTCTTTGTCACAGATTTGGCTACTAGCTACCCTGGACATGTAGACAAAATCTATATAACACAGTAAATACTAAAAGCAATGTATACCAATTATCTTTTTCCAATCACATACCCAACTCTATACCGTTAACTATAAATGCATGACATTTAATGCAGGTGTATCATTATTTAGGACGTGGGCAACTGGAATACTGTATAATTGCCACTCAATTCCAGAACAGACTAACAGTCATTAAAACTATTTGCAACAGCTAAACTATAATTTTAAAGGAGCCCATTTAAATTAAGCTCTATAGCTTCACACTCAATGTTTTTTTATTGTTGGTTTATCAATGTTTCTCTGTAATCTTTTAGTGTTCCCTTTTGCCTGTTTATTTAAGAAGGAAATGTGCTTTATCCTTCCTGAGTTGCATTTTTAATTTATTTTTAAGACCTTTACAATCAGTTTCCAGGCCTGTTTTTACTTTTTATTTCACAGTTTTATCTCTCTTGTGGGATTTTCTGAATGCGTGATTAGGCCATATCTGTTATCTAATCACAGTTTCAGTACTTTACGTACAAGGTGTGTTCCAAGTGAAATGAGATTATTGTGTTTCAGTCAGACCAAAGAGAGTATTCATTATTAGAGGTTTGTCACCAGCTGCAATACTGGGCTTCTCTAGAAATGGCATAGAGAGTGTAGCGAATGGTCAGACTCAATCTTTGCCGTCTTCAAAGGGAGCCTGGTAATGACAACGTTGCTAGCGGTTTAGCCCTCAGGGTTTGCTGTGGAGATGCTTAACTGTGGCCAACTACCAGACCAATTACTTACAAAGACGACCTTAGGAAGAGACACTCGATGCTGTTGCCACAGGAACAATCCCAGCTCCCCACGTCCACCCGCCCGTTTGATCTAATAGCTCTAACTTAAATCCTGATCCACTGTTGGCTGAAGCCCTCAGGCCATTCCCAGCTCCAAATCTAGCTTTGTGTCGCCACTTTTCCTGTCAAGACTTTGTTATTGCCATCTTTGGCTTGGGAAGCTGATATTTTACAATGTGTTTATTGGTGGTGGGGATTTGACAAATATAGTTTAGTTAGTTCAGGGTTTTTCTGTTTCATGGGAAAAAAAGGGAGGAAATCATTGTATGTATCCTGTAAAGTTTGAACTCAAAGCTCAAGGGAAGGCAGTAGTTCACAGATGGGAAATGGTTCCGTTAATGATACTTAAACATCCTATTTATGTTTTCCTGAAACGATAGAGCTGTTAAACAAGGATGTTTACCACTAAACTCATTTTAGCTGTCAGTATGTTATGCACCAGTCTGGGTTATACGCTTCTATATTTAAGGTCATGCAGACAGGAGACTTTTTAGGCGCCTGATGTTTGTTTGCAAGGCACTATAAAACAATGACTGTTTGTGGATCGGCAAAGGCAGGAAGTGTACAGTATCCTTTCTGGAAAATACACATAGCGCAGTCACTTCATTAGTCTTCCCAAGCGCAGCCGTATGGGAGGGATTTAACACAATTATAGTCAATAAGGGAAGTGAACTAGCTCACAGACTAGCATACTATCCATCATTCTCTAAGCATGCTGCCAAGTCAACGGAGACTCCACTGCAGTTGGTCGAGCCGGCAGTCGTGTCTCATTCTTTGAGTCCTCTGCAATCCCCCCGGCTTAGTCCCCATCTGGCTGGTGGTTCCGTGCTAAAGCCGGGAGATGCGTAAGGCCTAATTCCTACACACTAAAGCATTACCGTCTGTCCAGGGCCCACAGAGACAAGATGGTCGCCAGGTGTCTTCCTGTCTTCAAAGTGTCGGCATCGTTAATCATGCACCCACCTCCTCTGCGTCGGCTCACATGTGTTTTATTTTCCTCAGCCCTCACCCCATATACACACCCTTTCTCCTTGTTCCCCTGCCCCTCTCTTTATTTTTGGACAGTCTGTCGCCCAGCTGCATTTCCTGCGGGGTTTATGTACAGTTTGGGCCCGATTGGAACCACATTGGCAAAACAGCATGCCATCTTAATGAAGTCACTGTGATCCAAATGGGTGGATGGGTGGGTGGTATGGAGGGGGATAATTGGAGAAGCTGTGCCTGCCTGCAAAGGGCCAGGGGATACTGCTAACCCTCCCAGCCTGCCCTTTAGCCCCCAGCAGACTGCTGTTTCTCTCTAATGTGGCCACTTTTATTCTTGAATCCCCTCCTCCCTGTTTCATCCACTCCTTCAAAGGCACATTTATCTTTCATCTATCTTTGCTAATGGTATTAACGCAGCTCATGCTTGTGAACACAGCCTCCACAGCTGCAAGGCCTTAAACAGCTTCAGAGAAGGAGTGCAAGCACAACTTTTTGGTGTGTAGGAACAGAGAGGGGTATTTATGTCTTTCAAACCAAATATTTGCAGTTTACAAGTCCAGCAGTATTGCAAGGTATGGGTTATCTTTTAACAAACAGGAAGTTTTGACTGCATGGTAAGATCATAAAACCCTATGCTTCAGTGTACCCTTCGTGACCCAGAAGACTTTCTGATGCAGATAAACGTGAATCATCAACAGCTTTGTGTTTGGGGAGCTCTTTCTGTTCTGTTCTGTCATAAAAGATACGCACATCCTCTTTGTGAACTTTACGGCCATTTATGGTTCATGTCAAGGTTGCATCTCTCTCTTTTTGCTCTTTTGGAAAGGCACGATTTAATTTGGCACGTTGGCTACCGAGGCCCAGTTTCATTAACAGTGCGGAGGGTGCACTCTCATTGCCCTCACTGACGCAAAACCAAGCAAGTAGAAAAAGAGCTCTTTCCTCTGGAAAAGCACCAGGGGGACTATTTCTGTAGTCTTAAATTGTTAAAGGGGGGATTGGGCCAGAGAAAGGGAGGGGGGCTGGTGTTCAGTTGTGAGCAGCAGACTGTTTCACGTGCCAGATCTGTAATGCGTTCCTCCGGGCTGGGAGCTGGCTGAACTCTGGGCCGTGGCGCTCCGGGAGAGGAAGTCCCAAGCCTGGGGAGTTTCAGACATCCTGTTTTGGAGTGCCATTGGCCAGGACCGGGCCTGTTGCACGCCACCTGCAGACTGTAGGATCACATCTGCCAATAGACCGGGGACAGCAACCGAACGTCACACACCTCCTGCAGTTTGGCTTCTCTTTGTCTCACTATCTACCTCCCACTCTGATTTTGACCACATCTAAATTTCGCTTTCCAAACATACAACCCCAGTTTTTAAATAAAGTAAACTGTAGATAAATTTGAAAACAAACCCAAAAATTAATTTCTAAATTCTTATTACCACCACTTTCCTCTATGTGCTCCTTTTTTCTCTTACCTTACCTTACCTTTTTTCTCCTTCTTTATCTGATCCTGGACTGGTTTTCCATTTCTCTTGAATGTGTCTTTGAAATTGGTCAAGGAATCAGTCCTTAAAAATAGTGTGTATGAAAGAGAGGACTTGAAATATCTGCCATAACATGTTACATACGTCATGCTGTGAGAAATTCAGTGCATGTAATTCACTCTTGAGGTTGAGTGAAAACTTGATTGGTTTATCCTAGATGCAGTGGAAAATTTTCTGTGCAGTCACTGGTTGGTAAATATGATTTTATTTATTTGTCATTCATGCTCACGTTTCTTTTATACATGGTATTGCAATTGTTTGTAACAAGGACCCACTATTCCAAGAATAACACACCATTTGTTGGGATTCTACTTGGAATTTAGAGATAGTATGCCCCAAAGAAAATGTCCCAGTTCATGTCTCATAATCATGTATCCAAAATGTGCATCCTACCATCACTATTCAGAATCTTGTCAGTGACCTCCAATGCCATAACACAGTGTTCGCTTTCTGACCAGCCTGGCTCTCCCTGTTCTCAGAGTCCCCAGGAGCTGATAGGGCAGGAAGTTTGTTGTAGATAGCGCTCCCTTGGTTGTTGCTATTTAGGACAGCAGGAAAAGGTTTGTGTCTGTCTCGACCAACCCCCCCGCCCCCTTTCTTGATTGACCTGGTCTGTTTATTCAGAGTCATTCTCACCAGTCCAGCTGCATTTTAGTCCTCCCTGTCCAAATGGCCACCATGTGACCTCTTTCCGGCCTATATGTGCTATCAGCAGGGCTTTTTCTCGACTCTGGTTAGAGTTCTCAGAACTGTGTGATCATGTGGACTGTGTGGTTATTCCCAGAAAGAGGATGGTAGCGATGCATTTTTGATGTGGACAATGCATGCAATATAACCAGTTTCACTTATATTTTCACATGTTCTTTTTCTTTTTCTTCTTGTGGCAAATGAAGTACACTCTGGTGGCTCTGGCACACACTCTCTCACATATAGTGCGCAAACAAATGGTGACATGGGACTGTGGGACACTCATCTGGCATCCCTTAACTGGCCTGAAAAGTCCTGAATGCTGTGGGGGCTCAACTTCTAACCCCAGGAAAACACCAATAGACCCTGTAGGCCAACTTCAAAGGGCCAACACATCAAACGAAACCGAGCGCATAGATGGTCAGCCAGGATAAAAACGAGCATGAACCCTCCCATTTGTCAGTTCAATGACTTATACGCATTTTCTCCCCATTAAAACTACCATCTTGTCGCGGGAGCGCAGGGTTGGCGGTCAAAACGCAAAGGCTGGTGTGCATTACACTTAATAGTGAGCGCCGCCAGCACACCGTCGCAGGCTGCGTGAGCTGCTGATCTGCTGTGCCAGGAATATAAAATGTTATGTCATAAACAGGGGCTTGCCCCCTCTCCAAAAATGAAAAAAAAGATAAAGAAAACATCTGTCTATCTGTTTTATTCTCTATCTTTTGCCCCCTCCTATCTCTGTACACCCCTTCCACCCCCCCTCCCCTTTCCCATCACCATCCCCCCTGTAACCCTGACGCTAGCTTGTCTGAGTGGCCTTTTGCCATGCATTCCTCCCTTCCCTGTTTGGCCTCTGTCTCAGGAAGTGGCCCAATTAGTGGATAAACACCATGGAGGAGATGGGGAGGAGGGGTTGGGCAACTCCCGCCCCCCCGTGTCTATGCCAGTACTCTGCCGGCAAAAAGATGGAGAGGAGCTGGGGATCTGTGATGAGGGGAGAGGAAGTTAGAGGTGGGGGTTGCAAGTGGAAGACCAACATATAAATGAATAATTAAAATTCCCGGGCACAATGAAAATGATGATGCACACCATGCTCCGCTCTGTGAAAGTCACTCCAATTTGTTTCTACAAACAAGTTGGTCAGGACTAATTAAGAGCTGTATGCTTGATTTGATACTTTGAAGAAAATGAGGCAGCATTTGACGTCAACATCTTTTTTTTTTTTTTTTTGCATAGCCAAGGTTTTTCATTAGAGCATAGTGTACTGAATGTTTTTTTGCATTAATTGGGGAAGAAGTTCAAGTTATTTAAACTTTTACACTTAGTCAAAAATGACATCTCTTGATTTGAGATAAGCTAAGAATATTTAACATTTTATTGCTAAAGAAAACCCTTGGACTGAGCATTTTTTTTGGCTTGAGTATCTTGATCGTTTCATTAATGTAAAACTGATGAGCCTTTGATGCATTTACATCCTTTGATTTTAGTTCATTATAAGGGCAATTATCGAAACATTTGGGGGTGGTTTTTGACTGCATTCGGTTTAATTTTTAACTCTGAAATCAATATTTATTATTAAATGTATCAAATATTTATACACTAGTAATACATCTTTTCACATTAATTTAAGGAATCCCAGAATGAATTGCCAGACCAAGTTTCTACACATAAGACCATTTATGGTAAGCCATAACAACAAGATTTAGACCGTACAGTACTTTCAGTACTTTAAACTATCAATGTGAGAAGTTAAAACATGAAAGACAATCATCAAAACATTTTTATATTTTAAAACACATCCCTGTTACTTTATGGTGACAAGAAGCCCTTCCTGTATTGTGTCACCGCACGATGCTGCCAAAATATGATCTGCTGGAAAAGTGACATGGAAAATTTGCCAAAGTGGATTTCCATGATGGAATTTGCCTTTCCGTTTGGAGCATGCCATTATTGGCTGGATTTGCCTCAAGTGACATGGTACACGCAATTGTGGTTCAAACTATCCACAGACTGACTTGTGCAGACTGTCGACATCGTAGCCTCAGGGCAGGAAATCATGATCTGCAAATAGCACTCTTAATTAGGCATCTAATTAACCACATATTTTATAGTTCATTTCCTGTCATGTTTCGTTGTAGTAGTTTCCTTTTAACAAGAGGTTCCCTGAGTTTGGATGACTTTTTTCAAACTCTTTCTCTTTGACACCTCTGTATCATATAGAATCACCATGGAGATGCAAAAAAGTCCAAATCTCCTGGTTGTTTCTGACGTTTGTGATTGTACGGTTTCAGGGTACAATACGTTGCGGGGTAAGAAACTCAGCCAAATTAATAAAATGTACAGTAACATAATGTCATCTGGTTAGATTACCTTCTCCTCCCCTCAGATTGCAGTGGAATGCTTTTTGTCATTTAGTGTGTATTGTGTGTAAGTGTGATTTACAGGTGACACTGACTTGGTTTGTGCACATGGCTAACCTCAGGAAGCACTTAGCTTGACATATGACACTCCCATGACCCCAAGGTACAAACCATTGAATCTGCTTAGAATGTGAAAACTCAAGTATTGGCAGACTTCGACTCGAAATCACTCGGAATCCCAGGAAAAGTAAATGTGCAGGAATCGCTTGGTGACACTGGAGACATTCTGACAACTAACAGAACTGTGTAGCACACATTAGTGTAAAGTGCAGTATACACAGGCCAATAAAACCTGTGCATACCAAAGCACACTGTGGTAGGTGCAGCATACATTCCAGATTCTACAGTTCTAAAATTCCCATTATTAAGTAATTTTTGTCAAATAATTCAATAAAGAATACATTTACATTTTAAGCCAGTGCATTAAGAAATGTTCAGCCTGTTTTGAATAGAAATCAACTTTTGAATCATCTTTTTGAATATGTGTCGTAAAATAAGATACAATTAAGGCAGGTTGCTGCACTACATTCAAAAAGAAGTAAACTTGGTTTTATAAAATTCTTGAAACATGTTGATTTGCATTAGAAATTTACATTCTTAGTGCCCTGATGTTTTTCAGATGATTTTATGGACTCAATTACAGACAAAAATGATGTAATGAGAGATTTTTTTTCCAATATGTAATCCTTGCATTCTTTTCTCTAGTACAGTGACTTGCCTTACTCTAATATTGTTTTATGATACAGTCACTTATAGGGAATTCTTGAAATAAGTTGATTTCTATTGAAAATAGGTGCAAGTATTTTTACTGCACTGGCAGATGTTTCCACAATATTTTAGAAAACAAGGCTTTTTAGGACTCAGTTAGACAACTATGACTTGAGGGAGAGTTTTTACAGTACACCCAAAGAAAATTGGCAGGGCACTCTTACTGGTTATAGAAGATTTAAGTTAAGGCTGCAGCTCTGCACATTTGATAGTTCCACTGTGAAATGTGGTTATCTCTACACAAGCCGTCCAAAATCATATAGTTTCATTTTTTGCCACACAACTAAGACGGCAGGCCATCCAAATTGAATTAAAGCTTCTCATGTCTTCTCTCTTCTCTTGTCTGTCCTCTCTCTGACTAAACTCAGTAATTTGATTGACTGAGCTGCCCCCCCTTGCCATATTACAGTTATTTCAACTGGCAAATATGTACTCTGCATTCCACCTCCGTCAGTGGCAGCACATGCCGCTCCATTTCCCTGAAACAGTCACTTAACCAACAGTGCAATTACCGTCCCTGTATGCCCAAACACAGTTGGAACCAATGGTTAGATAAACAAATGTTACCCAATAGGTACAAATTATAGATGTATGGTCAAATTATAGATGCATGGTCTACTCTCAGTTTTTGGGGGGAAACATTTGCGAGGCTGTATTTCAATCAGGGTTTTAATATTGATGTGTGTCGTTGCCAGCATGTCTGAAAATGTTTGCATTCTTATTGAGATAGCAGGAAAGAGGCCCTGTCAGGATATGTGTTCTTTTTTCTCCTTTTTCGCTGGTTGGTGGCTTCGCGTTTTATGAGTGTTTGTGGAGCAGAGCAGTATACCATATGGCTGTCAGTGTGGATGAATTACTGTGAGCAGTCCCTCGGAGAAGTACTGAGATGAAGAAGATAACTGGAAAAGCAGTTTGCATGCTCCTCTTTACACAGTGCACACCTTTGACTGACGACTTTTTTGCCATAGAAGGAAATAAAAAGGAATAAGTTATTTTGCTCTGGGACCTGTGTGTGGACGGAGGCGATACAGGGAAAAAGTCAACTTCAAATCTGCTACATGGATACAGGAGAAAATGTCTTAAACAGGTCATAGTAGTCATTTTAATGAAATATTCTTACTCAGGATATTCTGCTGAGGAAATACAGTTTCTGTCATGAACAGGGAGATTTGAAAGTGCACAGTCAGTGTAAATGGAGATATTAAAATCGAACAGGCACTTTGAGGTGACAGAATATTGCATGAAATATGCTTACTATGCTGACACTAAAGAGCGGAAATGCTTTCATGAACGCTCATGATTTGTTAGATGAAGATATCTGAGGCACTTCTGGCACCTTGTAGCCTTCTTAGAAAGAAGGAGGGAGCGTTAAAAAGAGAGAGATGGTGTGTTTGAGGGTGTCAATGAAACTAAACAACCCACAGGATATAAGACAGTAAGTATTATATTATCTAAATTGCAAGAATGCAAGGCTTGAAACAAGATCTCCTAAATTACACATCACAGTGTTTGGTACATAAATAGTAATTTCCGCACAAACCAAAAAAGGAAAAAAACATGCCTCCCACTGAAAATGGGATTCCTAGCTGTGAAGTCAAGCTATTTATGGTATGTGCCACTTTCCACCCCTGAAGTATTCGCTCTGCTCCGTTTTTCTCTCATTCTTGACAGACAGTAAAAGCCACCTCCAGTCGAACTGTGAGCCAAGATTAAGTTTGACAGGCAAATAGCCGCTCTTAAGACTGTGATGGCTCGTCTGTTGTCATAGCAGGAGTTGGAACCTCATGCGCACACGTACACACGCATTGTGGTCCCCACACTGAGAGATTTACAGGGCCTGAAGTGCTGTGGAGTTACAGTACAGTGGGGGCCCGCTGTGGTGAGGGCCTTAGCCAGAGAGAGGCACGCTGGGTCCTGGGTTAGGGGCACTAAAAAGCTTGTAGGTTATAAATACTTGACAGCGCAGTAAAGCTGTCACAGTCTTCCTGAAGCAAGCTTGCACTCAAATATGAACACACACTCGCTAATACACACACAACCCATCCTCAGGCCCAGCCTCCTCCTCTCTGTATCCCTCCCTATTTGCCTACTTTCCAAGCAGCGGTTTACTTCCTGTGTAAACAGGAAGTTAGATGGCAGAGAGGATGTCTGGGCAGCTCTCAGCCACACTGTATAGCATGCTTTATTGTATTTGCTCTGGGTGTGTGTATATGTGTGCATGCTCCAGAGTGACAATGATTTTACACTGGAGTCAGGTATTTGCCACAAAATTACTCGTGACTTTTAATAGCTTCTGTTGTCAAAGAATTGACTTTGTAACGCAAGAGTCACAAGAGGAATAAGTGGTTTAAAGGAAAATTTTCTGTATTATTCTCATAATTGCGGGCATTGTGACTATCATAGCTAACTTTGCACTTGTTTCCTCCATTGTAGAGATTTAGGAAATGTGGACTCCAGCAAAAACATATTAGGACAAGCAGGGTCAAGCCTCATGAAGCTGCTGTTTTACCAACATTTTCCAAATCTCTAGTTAGCATTACCTAGAGTTAGAATGAACATAACTATGACAATAAGATCTAGGCTGAAAAATACCTGGATTTTCCTTTAACGATACTCTCAGTTTTGGCATGGTGAACGTTACAGGCTTAGAGTCCGATGCACTTGTGATATTACAAACAAATTGTGAGTAAAAACAAACAGTGCAGTAGAAATGTATACTTAATTCTTCTTGGGTATCAAATGTACAAATATAATCTCAAGAACAATAGAGGATCTTAACCGTAATACAGCACAAAGCAGGTGCTCTTTCTGCACGGTCAAACAATCACACACAGATAAGGGAATCCTTTAAACATAGACCGCAAACATGTAAGGATTTGCACAAAAGTATCCGGCTTCACCCTTGTTGCGCTTGATGCAACTGAATAAATGAACAAAGTATCAAATATAATAGTCAAGGGAACATGGCAACTATAGCTGACAAAGATATGGATAGCATAGTTGGTGTTTTGATGATCACTATCTAACACGTCACGCCATTATCTCCCGTAAGTGTTTAATTGGGTTAAATCTGGTGACTGAAGGCCATAGTATATGATTCACACTAATTTCATACTCGTCAGACAATTCAGTGATGCCCTGCCCTGTACTGACGTACCAGCTATAGTTATGTCCCTCCCCTCAGGGTTTTCCTTTCACATGTCAACCATTTACATATTCAATAGTACAAGTAAAGATAGGTATATAATATATATATATAAATATAGACTGAAAAAACACTAAATTCACTAACATTGTCTGTTTGTCTTGGAGTGAGATTGAAAATCAACCCTCTTGTGTATGAAGAGCCCCCCCACACACACACACAAAATCCATCATAATACACAGACCACTCCCCTTACCTGACACACTCACACACAGTTAGCCTGCATGGCCCTCTACCCAGCACATGCAGGTTGGCTGTTGCTGATGCTTCACAGTGATAGCTTTAATATCTGTCACTGGAAAGAAGGGGTGAACTTACAACAACATCCTGACCCTAACAAAGACTCCCAGAGGAAGGGAAAAGCCTTTTTTTTTCTCCAAACATATAACATACCAGTACCTGCATTGATGTGTGAAAGGAGCTTAATCATGTTCAGCGCTGCTCACAGTGGTGCTGATGTTCAAACCCTGATTCCTTTCTCTTTGAAAGCTCAGGCACAAGGGCCCTTTTCTCTGAAGTGTTTTGTCATAATTTTTTCTTCTTTTATTTTATTATTATGATTCAACAAAAGGTGGTAGGACAGGTGAAAGGGTGCCGACGAGGGGCTGCCCTTCTGAGGGTTTTATCTCACCCCGACTGTGGCTCTGTGAGGTTCCCAAGAAAGGAAACCGACAGGAAATCTTAATTTGTTTCTGTATCTTGTCATCATTTAGATTTGAACACCCTGAAAGCTAATTTGACCATCAAACCACCATCACCCAAACATTTCATACGTTATTTACATAATTTACATGTACAGTAAATGTAGAGGGCATGCCTTAGTGACATCAGCCATCAGCATATGATCATAGGTTTTCACAGCACATGGTAATAGGCTGTAGAAGGATTGCAAGATTTGATATGCTGTATATGACTCACTGTAGGAGACATAAATATGACTCCCTATTTAAGTTCTGTGGGGTGCAGTTTGGGTACTGCAACTAATGATTATTTTCATTAATGATTTATCAGAATTTTGAAGACTTGATTAATCATTTGGACTATAAAATGTCAAAAAAATATGAAAAATTCAAATTTCTCAGAAAACCAAGGTGACGTAATAAAATTGCTTTGTTGTCCGACCAACTGTCCACATCCCCGAGATATTCAGCGTATAATAATATTAACCGAATTATCAAAGCTTTTGCTAAGTTGTTTTCTTCTGATCAACTAATTGATAAACTACCAGTCATTTTGATAGGGCGTCATTATGTTTCAGTGGAAGTGTGTGTAGGATCGCTGAACGCATCTGAAACACCCTTCCCCCACATCTTTCCAACATCAGAATTGGGGGTGTCTCTATCCGACAATTTTTATAACTTTGCTAAACAGTCAGTCCGTCAAGGATGCCAACTTCACACAGTGATGACTTCCATCACTTCTCATGTGTACAACTGAGTGCAACACCATCAATGCCTTTCAGTAGAGACTTTCCAAAAGTGTATGCCTTTGTCCAATTTTGTTCAATTCATTGTGCACCCGCCTTTGAGCGTGGCTGTTCGAAACAGTTTTGTCTTTAGATGCAATCGGGCCTTACGACACTTTGTATGAACTAGTTCATTTCAAGCCTACACCAGTCTTTTCCCTTGTGTTACAACTTTAAGAATAGTCACCACATCTGGTTTCTCTTTCTGAAGGTGCAGCCTGTTGTTTACAAAGGAGAATGGATTAAAAGACAAATCGGACATCCTTTACATTCCAGACTCTTATTTCCTGTTTATTATGGGCGAGAAATTACTTGGCAACTTTGGGTAATCTTTGATTGTAGCAGTCAAGTCACAGTCACATCAAGTCGCTCTCATAGTTGATGATAAAAATCATTAAAAGCAAAAGTATCATGTGAGTTTCTAAGATGTACTAACTAAAAAATGCTCCTGGCCCTGCTGAAATGTACACCTGCATGTTCAATTGATGTCAGGCAAAAAGTAATTTCCCTGGGAAAATCTCAGCAGCAAGACAAATGTCATGTTGAGTTATTGCATCGTCATTGAGTCACCTTGCATTTGTTTTAAACGACCAGAAACCCAAATATGAGAATGCACCTGAATGCTTGATTAGGACTTGTTTTAAAATCAAACAATGAGGACCAGTGTGCCTCCCATGTTTTATCACTATAATGATTGAAAGCTATAACAAGATAAAAGCCTGACCTGATGTCTAGCCAATGATACTGAGACCAAGAAGGTTTTCCTCTATTGAAATATGTAGAATATTAGGCCAAAACCAAGATCTTCTGTTTCTCCTCATTTTATTTCATACAAGGTTTGCGTGACCCTGCACAGTATGTGTTAAATCCCAAGGTTATGTGGAACCCAGCCTAAACATAAAGCAGTATTTTAAGAATGTAAAGTGCGAAGTTGGTGCTTGGGAGCCTTGTGTGTGGGTTTTCAAGTCTTTTATCAGATATGAGACAGTCATAATATGATATTTAGAGACTCAGCCAGACTGGTGGCTGTACACAGTGAATTCAAGGTGAAGGTTTCTCTGTCAGCCTGGAGCAGAGAAAGAAGGTACAGCCTCATAATTCAATATTATGTGTTGTTTTTTAATTGAATTTATTGCAAGAGAGTTTTTTTCTGACTCTGCTTGCGTTGAGCAAGGCGAGACCCCAGAGGACATGAAATATATTCTAGTAAATTTCCCAAAAAGTTTCAAGTTGAACATTAGGAAAGTCCTACTTGGGTCACATGTTTTTTGAAGTTTTATTTCCTTACTCACTTTTCACCATATTGCTTCTGTCTATCCCATTCTTCCCTTTTGTCTCTTATTCTCATACAAACACACACACCTATATATGTGCACTCAGAGAAGAGAAAGAGGTGAGGTGTTACTGGTTGAGAGGGACATGTACATGCAGCTCCTGGTCTGAATAGCACTTCCTGGAGTGTGAAAGGCAAGCTGAGGAGGGAGGGGAGGGATGAAGGGGGTGAGTGGTGGAGGTAGTGGTGGGGGGGCACCTCCTCCTCCTCCTCCTCTTTCTCCTTCCTCCTACCGCTGAAAGCCTTGTTTGCCATTCTTGCGAGCACCTCTCTGAAAAGGGAGTCAAC